>JAXIVJ010010134.1:2500-48420 GCA_036785665.1 Chirona hameri
TGATATTATTTTATATATGTTTATTTAAACTACAAAAGTGTTGGTGTTTTGTATGTCACAATTGCCTTTGAAATGGGGTTCAGTTTGGGGTATTAGTTCAGTTTAGATCAGCAATTCACCTCCCCAGCTTATGGTGTTCTTGAGGGTCCCTAATATAAAAAGAGTAGTCAGCTGACAGTAATATTATGGCAGACTGAAAGGTGGGTTATCTTTGATTACAAGATGGTCTGAGGGGCTAGCACTATCAACTGGAGTTGTTGCAGCAGTTGGCCGCCAGGGACCGCTAGTGAGCCAGGGTGTTATGTATGACGTCGCAAGCAAATAGTACTGTTAAATATGTATTTATTTATTTATAAATAAATAAATCACATTTAGGCTTAGCGTTAAATATTTAACTGGTACCATTTGCTTGCGACGTCATCACATCCTGGCTCACTAGCGGTCCCTGGGGGCCAACTACTGCAACAACTCCAGTTGATAGTGCTCGCCGTCTGAGGTGTCTGGGGGTATTGGCCCACAGTACAGCGAGTGAATGTGAGCGGACTGCTGAGTGTTCTAAATGTGGGTCCCCGCTACCATAATTGCTGTAAAGGTTAGGTCAGGTTTGATTGTGTCGTTTTTGGTGACGTCTTCGCTTGGTATTACTGGTCCACCTTTCTGTGTTTCCACTAATACCGGAAAATGACACCCAAATGTAAATTATTTTCCACTCTCACTCACAATTTAGGAGTGAATTTACCACTCCCAAATTATGAATTGTGATATTGATTCTATTTCTGGCATAAATATAGACTAAAAGTACATGATTTCAATGAAAACTACTGCCTTTCATATTCACAACAGAAATCAATATTGTTCCACTTTCTACATAATTTTCACTTCCGTGTTTTTTTTTTGGCACAAATTTGTCACACACCCAAGCAAAAATGGAATTTTGGGACACTGTTTGATTATATTGATTTATAATGACTTTAAATTTCACAGAGCTAAGATCCCATTGTTTGAGAAATGAACTATAGATTAAACTTCGACTGAAGAAGTAATGTTTTACGTGATTTTAACTTTCTTCATTAACATCTCTGCTGTCTGCTGTCTTCTGTCTGCTGTCTGCTGTCTGTTGTCTGCTGAATTTGGTATTTTAATCTGACCAGAAATTGGGCCCTAGTTACCCTGAATACTCAAAGGCAAAAGTATGTTGTATACCTGTGGTATTAACAAGTGTTTCATGATCATAATGGTCCCCACAAGTGAAAGGAAAAAAAAAATGATCACCATTCTAAGTTCCAACAGAAAGGAATACTTTCAAATTACCAAATTAATTTGTTTATGTCAGATATTCATTTCATTTTGGATTTTCATGTTTTCATGTCACAGCAAATCACTTATTTGATAATTGCATCCTTCAGAATGTGGTAGCTTTAGATAGTATTTACATGATACACCAACTTTGCAATGATTTTCCCTGATGACTGAGTACTGACTACTCATAAAACATGGATTGTTTATTGATTTTGAAATGTTTGTTTTCCACAGGAAAGGAACATGGATGTTCAACATTATTGGCCTAACGGTTGAAGTTCAGCCCGCTCTGCACACCACTGCAGCAATGCCTCTCCCAGCGCCGCCGGGGAGAACGGCCGCCGCCGGAGTCGAAACCTATCACGCCTGCCCGTCGCCGGAGTCGAGACCCTCGCCGGAGCAGGAAAGCGCTGCCCGGCCGCCATCGGACCTGTGTCTGTGTCTGTGACCTGTGTCTGTGACCTGCGTCTGTGACCTGTGTCTGTGACCTGTGGCTGTGACTAGTGACCTGTGTCTGCGACCTGTGCTGTGACCTGTGTCTGTGACCTGTGGCTGTGACTAGTGACCTGTGTCTGTGACTGTGGCTGTGACTAGTGACCTGTGTCTGTGACCTGTGTCTGTGACCTGTGTCTGTGACCTGTGTCTGTGACCTGTGTCTGTGACCTGTGTCTGTGACCTGTGTCTGTGACCTGTGTCTGTGACCTGTGTCTGTGACCTGTGTCTGTGACCTGTGTCTGTGACCTGTGTCTGTGACTAGTGACCTGTGTCTGTGACCTGTGTCTGTGACCTGTGTCTGTGACCTGTGTCTGTGACCTGTGTCTGTGACCTGTGTCTGTGACCTGTGTCTGTGACCTGTGTCTGTGACCTGTATATGTGACCTGTGTCTGTGACCTGTGTCCGTGACCTGTGTCTGTGACCTGTGTATGTGATCTGTGTCTGTGACCTGTGTCTGGGACCTGTGTCTGGGACCTGTGTCTGTGACCTGTGTATGTGACCTGTGTATGTGACCTTTGTCTGTGACCTGTGTCTGTGACTAGTGACCTGTGTCTGTGACCTGTGTCGGTGACCTGTGTCTGTGACCTGTCTGTGACCTGTGTCTGTGACCTGTGTCTGTGACCTGTGTCTGTGATCTGTGTCCGTGACCTGTGTCTGTGGCCTGTGTCTGTGACCTGTGTCTGTGACCTGTGTCTGTGACCTGTGTATGTGACCTGTGTCTGTGACCTGTGTCTGTGACCTGTATCTGTGACCTGTGTCTGTGACCTGTGTCTGTGACCTGTGGATGTTGCCTCTTTGTATGAGGCCTTTGTGTCTGTGGCCTCTGTGTCTGTGGCCTCTGTGTCTGTGACCTGTATCTATGACCTGTGTATGTGACCTGTGTCTGTCTGTGACCTGTGTCTGTCTGTGACCTTTGTCTGTATGTGACCTGTATTTGTGACCTGTGTCGATCTGTGACCGATAGACGATAACGATACGAACGATAGACGATAACGATAGACGATAACGATAGACGATAACGATAGAACGATAACGATAGACGATAACGATAGACGATAACGATAGACGATAACGATAGACGATAACGATAGACGATAACGATATACGATAACGATATACGATAACGATATACGATAACGATATACGATAACGATATACGATAACGATATACGATAACGATATACGATAACGATATACGATAACGATATACGATAACGATATACGATAACGATATACGATAACGATATACGATATACGATATACGATAACGATATACGATAACGATATACGATAACGATATACGATAACGATATACGATAACGATATACGATAACGATATACGATAACGATATACGATAACGATATACGATAACGATATACGATAACGATATACGATAACGATATACGATAACGATATACGATAACGATATACGATAACGATATACGATTACGATATACGATAACGATATACGATAACGATATACGATAACGATATACGATAACGATATACGATAACGATATACGATAACGATATACGATAACGATATACGATAACGATATACGATAACGATATACGATAACGATATACGATAACGATATACGATAACGATATACGATAACGATATACGATAACGATATACGATAACGATATACGATAACGATATACGATAACGATATACGATAACGATATACGATAACGATATACGATAACGATATGTGATAACGATATGCGATATACGATAACGATATACGATATACGATAACGATATACGATAACGATATACGATAACGATATACGATAACGATATACGATATACGATAACGATATACGATAACGATATACGATAACGATATACGATAACGATATACGATAACGATATACGATAACGATATACGATAACGATATACGATAACGATATACGATAACGATATACGATAACGATATACGATAACGATATACGATAACGATATACGATAACGATATACGATAACGATATACGATAACGATATACGATAACGATATACGATAACGATATACGATAACGATATACGATAACGATATACGATAACGATATACGATAACGATATACGATAACGATATACGATAACGATATACGATAACGATATACGATAACGATATACGATAACGATATACGATAACGATATACGATAACGATATACGATAACGATATACGATAACGATATACGATAACGATATACGATAACGATATACGATAACGATATACGATAACGATATACGATAACGATATACGATAACGATATACGATAACGATATACGATAACGATATACGATAACGATATACGATAACGATATACGATAACGATATACGATAACGATATACGATAACGATATACGATAACGATATACGATAACGATATACGATAACGATATACGATAACGATATACGATAACGATATACGATAACGATATACGATAACGATATACGATAACGATATACGATAACGATATACGATAACGATATACGATAACGATATACGATAACGATATACGATAACGATATACGATAACGATATACGATAACGATATACGATAACGATATACGATAACGATATACGATAACGATATACGATAACGATATACGATAACGATATACGATAACGATATACGATAACGATATACGATAACGATATACGATAACGATATACGATAACGATATACGATAACGATATACGATAACGATATACGATAACGATATACGATAACGATATACGATAACGATATACGATAACGATATACGATAACGATATACGATAACGATATACGATAACGATATACGATAACGATATACGATAACGATATACGATAACGATATACGATAACGATATACGATAACGATATACGATAACGATATACGATAACGATATACGATAACGATATACGATAACGATATACGATAACGATATACGATAACGATATACGATAACGATATACGATAACGATATACGATAACGATATACGATAACGATATACGATAACGATATACGATAACGATATACGATAACGATATACGATAACGATATACGATAACAATCAATAACCAGTCAGGCATCAACAGATACGTTTACCCTGTGCCTTCACAGTAGTTTTCGAACTCTCCCCCAGTGACAATTGCTTAACCGAGGCATTGAGTTCAGTCCATCGCCGCCTAAGCCCACAGCCTCCGCACTGCTATAGGCGGGGACCAAGCGCGGCGGAGCGTTGCACTCGTTCCCCATCTGTCGACTGTCGTCGAACCTTGGCATGCCTTTCCCACACCTGCCAACTGAGCCCACGACAGGCTGCCGCCGCCCCTGGCCGGTCCGCTCCGCCGGCCGCGCCGTCAGAACGCCCCCACCGGTAACAGTTGGCAGCACTCAGGGGTTTGGGCGCTCAAAACCTACTAGACCATAGGGTTCCCATGTTAAATCGACAATATTCAGACGATGCTGGCTCGTAACCTATAAGACATATTTTAAATTTGACTGCTGGACAAGATAGCTACAAGCCTTTTCGATATTCCGGGCGGAAAGTGGTCACATGGGCTTGGGGGTTGACCAATGTCGAAACGCCCATTGCCGACCGTGGGTTCGAATCCCAGAGGCACCAAATATTTTACATTGGAACCAATGCTAAATTCCTCATGATTCATGCATTATTCGTTAGGCCGTCTCTTTCTCATCTCACAGCGCCCTGATTGACAATTAGTGACCTGTGATGCCACAGACCGAACTAGGTCAAACAGGTCATGTACAGTTTTATAGTGTGTGGGGGGGTGGGGGGGGGGGGGGGGGGGGGCGCCGCCGCAGTTGCACAGTTTTATCGCTTTTTGGCGACTGCAACCTCTGAATTTAGCACACATTTCATGACCATTATTGATCTTTCATGTCCTTCAATGACCCCATGAATATCTGTGATCACTGGTTGATGGCTCAAGGCCATTAAGGGCAAATTAATAAATTTGTCCCTTTCCTCTCAGGAGTAATAGCAATTTAATTGCATCATTAAATTTTAATATTTGAAAACATATTCAGTGAAATGTTATATCTTTTTGTAATCTCGTACCTGTCAGTATGCTGTGTGCATGCATAGTGCATACAAATGTCAAAGTGACCAACTTTCATAACATACCTATTCTGAAAGTTGGTGAATTAAGTTAACTTAATGGTGGTTGGCAGGCCATCAGACAGCCCCCCCCCCTAAATCCAGCATGTTAAACAATATTTTCAAGTTAAACCAATCAGTATTTTTCCTTGCATTCTTGCTTCCAATGTCAGTAGCTAATTCCAAAGTCAGACCATAACTCACCTAGGGGTTGGGAAACCAATGTCATCCACCTGGAAAATCATGGAGAAAAGAGGAATAAATGAAGCATGAAAATTACCTGTCTGAGCCTATTGATTTATTATATGCCACAAATCTGTATTGTCATGATCATTATTTGATTCTTATTATTTTAATATCAGAAAATTGTTTCCTCATGCTCATTATTCTACCAAAAAATCAGGGATGCAGACATCTCTGGTGTCTAAAGGGAATATGGCTTTGCCTAGATTATGTTAGAGCAGGGGATGACAGTATCTACACTACAACTATACTAAACAGAAACTCAACGGAAAGCCACTCTTTAAACAGGACAACCACCCTAAATTACATTGAGGAAATAAGCAATCCAGGTGCATCATTTTTCACTGCCTATGATATGATCCTGCATTCCAATTCCAACACAAGAAGTTAAATAAAACAATTATCATATTCTTCATCACACAAACAAAAACACTGAGTAGGCATTTTCATGAATGTATTGATCAAAACTACTACCCAGGATGTTGATGTTGAATACCTTGGTTTATAAATCATACATAAGGTTAACATCCAATCACTGGTCACGTCTAAACACCAGACTTTTCATGCTATTGGTAGTGTGGAGTGTGGACGATAAGTTCACATAAGTTAACACACTAAACCACCAATACACTGCTAGAAAATCAGGTATTTCAGTGTGACCACCTTACTATAATGATAACTCAGCACAATATTAACAGCATAAGAACAATGAGTCTGACACACAAAACCAGATTGTTACAAAAATAATTTCATTGGATGACGATTATGAATGTTTGCCTTTGTAACAATGGAGACAAGCAACATTTAAAAAATAAAACAATTAAAGAGAACAGCTGCATACAGGATATATATCCTATTTACATTGTTGGTGAATGATTCATAGTTCAAGTAGGTATGTGTGCACGAGCGTCGCCATGATCTGAAAATTACTAGGGACAAATCGAGGTGCACGTGTACTTAAAAATTGCTAATAAAATACATTACAAAGAGGCTAAAAATTACTGGGGACAATGTCCCTGGTGTCCTGTGGTGGCGAGGCAACGCCCATCGCCATTACTGGGGACAATGTCCCTGGTGTCCTGTGGTGGCGAGGCGACGCCCATCGCCATTACTGGAGACAATGTCCCTGGTGTCCTGTGGTGGCGAGGCGACGCCCATCGCCATTACTGGGGACAATGTCCCTAGTGTCCTGTGGTGGCGAGGCGACGCCCATCGCCATTACTGGGGACACTGTCCCTGGTGTCCTGTGGTGGCGAGGCGACGCCCATCGCCATTACTGGGGACAATGTCTCTAGTGTCCTGTGGTGGCGAGGCGACGCCCATCGCCATTACTGGGGACAATGTCCCTAGTGTCCTGTGGTGGCGAGGCGACGCCCATCGCCATTACTGGGGACACTGTCCCTGGTGAACTGTGGTGGCGAGGCAACGCCCATCGCCATTACTGGGGACAATGTCCCTAGTGTCCTGTGGTGGCGAGGCGACGCCCATCGCCATTACTGGGGACAATGTCCCTAGTGTCCTGTGGTGGCGAGGCGACGCCCATCGCCATTACTGGGGACAATGTCCCTAGTGTCCTGTGGTGGCGAGGCGACGCCCATCGCCATTACTGGGGACAATGTCCCTGGTGTCCTGTGGTGGCGAGGCGACGCCCATCGCCATTACTGGGGACAATGTCCCTAGTGTCCCCAGTGGTGGCGAGGTGACGCCCATCGCCATTACTGGGGACAATGTCCCTAGTGTCCCCAGTGGTGGCGAGGCGACGCCCATCGCCATTACTGGGGACAATGTCCCTGGTGTCCCCAGTGGTGGCGAGGCGACGCCCATCGCCATTACTGGGGACAATGTCCCTAGTGTCCCCAGTGGTGGCGAGGCGACGCCCATCGCCATTACTGGGGACAATGTCCCTGGTGTCCCCAGTGGTGGCTAGGCGACGCCCATCGCCATTACTGGGGACAATGTCACTAGTGTCCCCAGTGGTGGCGAGGCGACGCCCATCGCCATTACTGGGGACAATGTCCCTGGTGTCCTGTGGTGGCGAGGCGACGCCCATCGCCATTACTGGGGACAATGTCCCTGGTGTCCTGTGGTGGCGAGGCGACGCCCATCGCCATTACTGGGGACAATGTCCCTGGTGTCCCCAGTGGTGGCGAGGCGACGCTCATCGCCATTACTGGGGACAATGTCCCTAGTGTCCCCAGTGGTGGCGAGGCGACGCCCATCGCCATTACTGGGGACAATGTCCCTGGTGTCCTGTGGTGGCGAGGCGACGCCCATCGCCATTACTGGGGACAATGTCCCTGGTGTCCTGTGGTGGCGAGGCGACGCCCATCGCCATTACTGGGGACAATGTCCCTGGTGTCCCCAGTGGTGGCGAGGCGACGCCCATCGCCATTACTGGGAACAATGTCCCTAGTGTCCCCAGTGGTGGCGAGGCGACGCCCATCGCCATTACTGGGGACAATGTCCCTGGTGTCCTGTGGTGGCGAGGCGACGCCCATCGCCATTACTGGGGACAATGTCCCTAGTGTCTCCAGTGGTGGCGAGGCGACGCCCATCGCCATTACTGGGGACAATGTCCCTGGTGTCCCCAGTGGTGGCGAGGCGACGCCCATCGCCATTACTGGGGACAATGTCCCTGGTGTCCCCAGTGGTGGCGAGGCGACGCCTATCGCCATTACTGGGGACAATGTCCCTAGTGTCCCCAGTGGTGGCGAGGCGACGCCCATCGCCATTACTGGGGACAATGTCCCTGGTGTCCTGTGGTGGCGAGGCGACGCCCATCGCCATTACTGGGGACAATGTCCCTAGTGTCCCCAGTGGTGGCGAGGCGACGCCCATCGCCATTACTGGGGACAATGTCCCTGGTGTCCCCAGTGGTGGCGAGGCGACGCCCATCGCCATTACTGGGGACAATGTCCCTGGTGTCCCCAGTGGTGGCGAGGCGACGCCCATCGCCATTACTGGGGACAATGTCCCTGGTGTCCCCAGTGGTGGCGAGGCGACGCCCATCGCCATTACTGGGGACAATGTCCCTGGTGTCCTGTGGTGGCTAGGCGACGCCCATCGCCATTACTGGGGACAATGTCCCTAGTGTCCCCAGTGGTGGCGAGGCGACGCCCATCGCCATTACTGGGGACAATGTCCCTGGTGTCCCCAGTGGTGGCGAGGCGACGCCCATCGCCATTACTGGGGACAATGTCCCTGGTGTCCCCAGTGGTGGCGAGGCGACGCCCATCGCCATTACTGGGGACAATGTCCCTGGTGTCCCCAGTGGTGGCGAGGCGACGCCCATCGCCATTACTGGGGACAATGTCCCTGGTGTCCTGTGGTGGCGAGGCGACGCCCATCGCCATTACTGGGGACAATGTCCCTGGTGTCCTGTGGTGGCGAGGCGACGCCCATCGCCATTACTGGGGACAATGTCCCTGGTGTCCCCAGTGGTGGCGAGGCGACCACTGGGGACACCAGGGACATTGTCCCCAGTAATGGCGATCCCCAGTATGTCGCCATTACTGGGGACAATGTCCCTGGTGTCCCCAGTGGTGGCGAGGCGACGCCCATCGCCATTACTGGGGACAATGTCCCTGGTGTCCTGTAGTGGCGAGGCGACGCCCATCGCCATTACTGGGGACAATGTCCCTGGTGTCCCCAGTGGTGGCGAGGCGACGCCCATCGCCATTACTGGGGACAATGTCCCTGGTGTCCTGTGGTGGCGAGGCGACGCCCATCGCCATACTGGGGACAATGTCCCTGGTGTCCCCAGTGGTGGCGAGGCGACGCCCATCGCCATTACTGGGGACAATGTCCCTGGTGTCCCCAGTGGTGGCGAGGCGACGCCCATCGCCATTACTGGGGACAATGTCCCTGGTGTCCCCAGTGGTGCCGAGGCGACGCCCATCGCCATTACTGGGGACAATGTCCCTGATGTCCCCAGTGGTGGCGAGGCGACGCCCATCGCCATTACTGGGGACAATGTCCCTGGTGTCCTGTGGTGGCGAGGCGACGCCCATCGCCATTACTGGGGACAATGTCCCTGGTGTCCCCAGTGGTGGCGAGGCGACGCCCATCGCCATTACTGGGGACAATGTCCCTGGTGTCCTGTGGTGGCGAGGCGACGCCCATCGCCATTACTGGGGACAATGTCCCTGGTGTCCTGTGGTGGCGAGGCGACGCCCATCGCCATTACTGGGGACAATGTCCCTGGTGTCCCCAGTTGTGGCGAGGCGACGCCCATCGCCATTACTGGGGACAATGTCCCTGGTGTCCCCAGTGGTGGCGAGGCGACGCCCATCGCCATTACTGGGGACAATGTCCCTGGTGTCCTGTGGTGGCGAGGCGACGCCCATCGCCATTACTGGGGACAATGTCCCTGGTGTCCTGTGGTGGCGAGGCGACGCCCATCGCCATTACTGGGGACAATGTCCCTGGTGTCCCCAGTGGTGGCGAGGCGACGCCCATCGCCATTACTGGGGACAATGTCCCTGGTGTCCCCAGTGGTGGCGAGGCGACGCCCATCGCCATTACTGGGGACAATGTCCCTGGTGTCCTGTGGTGGCGAGGCGACGCCCATCGCCATTACTGGGGACAATGTCCCTGGTGTCCCCAGTGGTGGCAAGGCGACGCCCATCGCCATTACTGGGGACAATGTCCCTGGTGTCCTGTGGTGGCGAGGCGACGCCCATCGCCATTACTGGGGACAATGTCCCTGGTGTCCCCAGTGGTGGCGAGGCGACGCCCATCGCCATTACTGGGGACAATGTCCCTGGTGTCCCCAGTGGTGGCGAGGCGACGCCCATCGCCATTACTGGGGACAATGTCCCTGGTGTCCTGTGGTGGCGAGGCGACGCCCATCGCCATTACTGGGGACAATGTCCCTGGTGTCCTGTGGTGGCGAGGCGACGCCCATCGCCATTACTGGGGACAATGTCCCTGGTGTCCCCAGTGGTGGCTAGGCGACGCCCATCGCCATTACTGGGGACAATGTCCCTGGTGTCCTGTGGTGGCGAGGCGACGCCCATCGCCATTACTGGGGACAATGTCCCTGGTGTCCTGTGGTGGCGAGGCGACGCCCATCGCCATTACTGGGGACAATGTCCCTGGTGTCCTGTGGTGGCGAGGCGACGCCCATCGCCATTACTGGGGACAATGTCCCTGGTGTCCTGTGGTGGCGAGGCGACGCCCATCGCCATTACTGGGGACAATGTCCCTGGTGTCCTGTGGTGGCGAGGCGACGCCCATCGCCATTACTGGGGACAATGTCCCTGGTGTCCTGTGGTGGCGAGGCGACGCCCATCGCCATTACTGGGGACAATGTCCCTGGTGTCCTGTGGTGGCGAGGCGACGCCCATCGCCATTACTGGGGACAATGTCCCTGGTGTCCTGTGGTGGCGAGGCGACGCCCATCGCCATTACTGGGGACAATGTCCCTGGTGTCCTGTGGTGGCGAGGCGACGCCCATCGCCATTACTGGGGACAATGTCCCTGGTGTCCTGTGGTGGCGAGGCGACGCCCATCGCCATTACTGGGGACAATGTCCCTGGTGTCCTGTGGTGGCGAGGCGACGCCCATCGCCATTACTGGGGACAATGTCCCTGGTGTCCTGTGGTGGCGAGGCGACGCCCATCGCCATTACTGGGGACAATGTCCCTGGTGTCCTGTGGTGGCGAGGCGACGCCCATCGCCATTACTGGGGACAATGTCCCTGGTGTCCTGTGGTGGCGAGGCGACGCCCATCGCCATTACTGGGGACAATGTCCCTGGTGTCCTGTGGTGGCGAGGCGACGCCCATCGCCATTACTGGGGACAATGTCCCTGGTGTCCCCAGTGGTGGCGAGGCGACGCCCATCGCCATTACTGGGGACAATGTCCCTGGTGTCCCCAGTGGTGGCGAGGCGACGCCCATCGCCATTACTGGGGACAATGTCCCTGGTGTCCTGTGGTGGCGAGGCGACGCCCATCGCCATTACTGGGGACAATGTCCCTGGTGTCCTGTGGTGGCGAGGCGACGCCCATCGCCATTACTGGGGACAATGTCCCTGATGTCCCCAGTGGTGGCGAGGCGACGCCCATCGCCATTACTGGGGACAATGTCCCTGGTGTCCTGTGGTGGCGAGGCGACGCCCATCGCCATTACTGGGGACAATGTCCCTGGTGTCCCCAGTGGTGGCGAGGCGACGCCCATCGCCATTACTGGGGACAATGTCCCTGGTGTCCCCAGTGGCGGCGAGGCGACGCCCATCGCCATTACTGGGGACAATGTCCCTGGTGTCCTGTGGTGGCGAGGCGACGCCCATCGCCATTACTGGGGACAATGTCCCTGGTGTCCTGTGGTGGCGAGGCGACGCCCATCGCCATTACTGGGGACAATGTCCCTGGTGTCCCCAGTGGTGGCTAGGCGACGCCCATCGCCATTACTGGGGACAATGTCCCTGGTGTCCTGTGGTGGCGAGGCGACGCCCATCGCCATTACTGGGGACAATGTCCCTGGTGTCCTGTGGTGGCGAGGCGACGCCCATCGCCATTACTGGGGACAATGTCCCTGGTGTCCTGTGGTGGCGAGGCGACGCCCATCGCCATTACTGGGGACAATGTCCCTGGTGTCCTGTGGTGGCGAGGCGACGCCCATCGCCATTACTGGGGACAATGTCCCTGGTGTCCTGTGGTGGCGAGGCGACGCCCATCGCCATTACTGGGGACAATGTCCCTGGTGTCCTGTGGTGGCGAGGCGACGCCCATCGCCATTACTGGGGACAATGTCCCTGGTGTCCTGTGGTGGCGAGGCGACGCCCATCGCCATTACTGGGGACAATGTCCCTGGTGTCCTGTGGTGGCGAGGCGACGCCCATCGCCATTACTGGGGACAATGTCCCTGGTGTCCTGTGGTGGCGAGGCGACGCCCATCACCATTACTGGGGACAATGTCCCTGGTGTCCTGTGGTGGCGAGGCGACGCCCATCGCCATTACTGGGGACAATGTCCCTGGTGTCCTGTGGTGGCGAGGCGACGCCCATCGCCATTACTGGGGACAATGTCCCTGGTGTCCTGTGGTGGCGAGGCGACGCCCATCGCCATGTATGTGTGAAACATGATCATGACTCATGATTGATTCTTCGTACACAGGGGCCCGGGAACAGGGGGGGCAGCGGGGGCGCTTGCCCCCCCAACTTCTGGACCGGGGGCGGCGCCCCCCCCCCCCACTTAGGCGTGGCAGAAGTTTTCCTAAAAATTTCAAAAAATTCAAATTTTCTTGATTTAAAAATAAAAATAAAATATGCATAATGCAAGCCTCATGTCATGCAGGTACCTGTTGGAAAAGTCGCCGTAACTCCGGTAATATTAATGATAGAATAAATGTAAGCATGATTAGAATAAGAAATCATGCCAGTCTATGCTGCCGAAATTCCATTTCAGTATAATTTTGTATTGCAGAAAATCGTCCTGTCAAAGTTACCTATTACAATCGCTGTTTAACAGTTATATTTTGTTCGGGAATTGATACATTGACACACCTTCATGCAAAACCACAAAAAAAATCAGATAATTCCTACTGGACCGCCCATTTCATGAAGACGCCGCCGCATGTTCCTGATCACCGACCTACATGCATCGGGAGTTATTTCTCCCAATGCTCTTCGGATGTTATTCTTGAGGTCTTCCAGCGTTATCGGTGCGGGATCATATATTTTGTGTTTAATCGTGCCCACAGGAAAAAAGTGTTTAATCGTGCTCCACAGGAAAACAAAATCCGATGCGCGGTCCGGTGACCGCGCAGGTCACGGGTGGCCAGTATTCCCGGAGATTATTATTGACCCGAACTTCGCCTTCAGGACCTCGAGGGTTGCACGGGCAGTATGAGCTGTTTCCCCGTCTTGCTGGAACCACATAAGTCCCTGTTCAGGAGCCTGGGCAAAGAAAAATCCTCCAGCATGGCGATTTGCGCTGCACTGTCCACTGTCCGGCGTCGACCATTTGCAGCCTCAAAGAAATATGGGCCGATGCTCCCTTTATCGCCGCTCAATGCGACCCACATCGTGACGTGCGGGGAGTGAAGCGGAAGTTGTTGCCCAGTTTGTGGTCTAGTCACTAACCATGTTCTGTCATTCTGTCTGTTGAGGTGGCAGTTGATGTAGGCGTTAGTCTCATCACTAAACCAAACCCTGTCAAGCCAGTTTTCATGACGGGGATCTCTCCGCAGCGCCCACTTATTAGCTCACGCTGAACCAGAACAGTTGGTGCAGTTCTTGACAGGTCGGTATCTTATATGGCTTGAGAGCGAGTTCGTCGTGCATGATTCGTCGTATGCTTCGGTCACTGATGCCAATCACAGCGCTGACCCTTCGAGCAGACTTCCGGCTGTTTCGTCGGTTTATATCCGCTACCCGCTCGACATTATCAGGGGTTCGCACCGTTCTTGGGCGTCCGGACCTGTCCTGGTTCTGGTTTCCAATCAATCCCGTACGCTTTCGCATATATTTTGTATACATATTTGGGCTGTAATTTTCGCCCAAACTGATTTGGGAAATCCAGAATCACAGCGACTAAGTTACCGGGCCGGTAAAGGCCGGGCCGGTAACTAGCATGCGACTCGACCACAAAAATGCTTTCATCTTTTGTCAGCTGTGGCATTCTGTTGATGTTACTCGTCGAGCGCGACAAACTATTAGTGCAAACAAATGCATAATTACATGCATACTACAAATGCATAATTTTAATCAATGCCAAATACAAAATCATGTGCACGTGCAGCCAGACTAAGCATTCGGTTGCAATGCCAGGATCCTCCTTCGCATCGAAATCATTTTCCGTCAACATAAAATTGGTAAATTATTTTTTTTTGCTTGTTTTCTGTTCGTTTTCATTTGCACCATTTCAATGATTGACGATAAAATGTATACGGATTTTGTTTACTATAAATTTGTATTTCGATTGGTGTCATTTCTTATGTCCTGTAACAATCAGAACGAAAGTTACGGCGAGTTTTCCAACCGGTACATTTTTTGCCGCACCCTGTATAAGTATATACATATATATTGAGGGGAGAAAAATGAGACTTCTAAATTTTTCGCCCCCCCCAACTTTAAAATCGTTCCCGGGCCCCTGTTCGTACATGATCAGATGTACACAGAATGTAAATTCCTCAGCTGTTCAGCTGTTGTTATGGAATGGGGAGCAAAACCCCATGAGCCCAGTGTGAAGGCTAACACCTTAGAACTACTGGTGGTTGGTTCGTTAGTCAAGTGAATAAGTCATTGCTACTCTATTTAGTACACAAAAATATCACATAATCATTAAACAAAATACAAAATGAACAAACACAAGCATGACCTCCATGTATTTTGATATATCAAAACAACTGCGCAATTAACGTAATTTGCGCGTCATAGTTGAGTTTTCCTGTCCGCTTCCAAATGCTACTAAATTTACTGAAACATATGCTAGGTCGACTAGGTTACAGTATATTGGCTGGAATTAAATTTACCAAATACAGATACAATCTATGGAAATAAAAGTTAATTATACAAAACATTACTTTCAATTTATAATATACAAAATATGAATCATACAAATTATATCTTGTCTAATTCATTTGGGCGCTACATTCCTTGCCGTTCTACCCGGTGTCTAGTTACCCTGTGTCAGACGGCCTTGCAGCGGGCGCTCACCTCGCGCCGTCCCCTCGCGCGAACCACGTGGCGCGCCGGTCGTACGCGCCAGTACGCACGACGCGCCTTCCCGTGGGAGCTCCGCTCGCGCGGGGAGGGGCACAATGCGTCTGGCTCAAGGCCATATATAGGAGGTAGAGTCATCCGGCGATTCTATGTGATCATGACGTCAGAGCGTGACGTCATGTGTATCCATCGGCTTCCTCCGCAATTGCAGTTAATGCTGTTTCGGGAGAAATAATTATCATCTCGGGAAGTAAAAAGGTTACGAAAAAGGAAAAGACAGCGTTAGAAAGCTCAAAATAAGGCGAATCGAAATATTTGGATCATTTTAGGCTCAGGTCAATATTGAGGGCACTAGAGGTCATCAAAAGTCAGGGCCTTGTTCACGGTCCCCCTGCGGTTCGGCGGTTACCAGCTGAGGCTCAAGCCCCGCCCCTTCGAAGAACTTTTGATTTGACCTAAACAACATGCAATTGGTATGAATCGACGTGTTCTGACGAGGCGAACATGATGACATCAAAATCATTGCTGTATCTATATTTGGCAAAAAGTTATTTGCGAAAAACAGTTTTAACCGAGCGCCGACGACATGCGCCAGAATTGACTACTGGGGTGACTCATAAGTAGAAGTGGACACGTTACGGAGATAGGGATGACACCCCCTGGTCTGGCTTGGGTTCCTGACCTGTCTGGGCGGCGCGCCGACTGGTGCTGCCACCTGCGGCCGCCGTCGAACCTCTTCCCGACACGCACACGGCGCGGGGCAACAGACGGGCGGTACTCGGCGGCGCGAGTTGGCGTGGCCTGTTTTCATCGTGCCGCGCTGAAAGAAAGCGGCGTCGCGGCGGGAGGCGGTGGGCGGTGCATTCCTCCCCGCCCGTACGGGGAGTGGCGTCATGAGCGGGGCATGTCCGGCCCAGACGGCCCAGCACCGCCCGGCGCCACTACCGGCAAGGGCGGATCCAGCCGGCCGTTTGCAGGAGGGGGCAACCAGTTTGAGCGGACCTTACCTAGGTACCCCCAATTTCGAATTTCTCCCCGGATTTGGGCCACTTTATTTTGCAACCACACGATTTCGAATAATTTCTGTATTTTTTTTGTTTAGCTTTTCGACCTTTTGGGATATCGAAAAAGTTGTTTTTGTTCCAGGCTGCAAGAGAAAAAAAGAGAAAAATGTGTGCTGAATCAAGCCGGCTTTGCCCTTACAGGAAATAGTTCACCTTCGGAAAATTTATCAGAACAGGATTTTATTATATTTTTTAATACAGTTTCTTTTTTCTTTTCAAAAATGGTCCTACATCGCGCCAATTCAGGACAGAGGGTCGTAAATTATTAAGTTTATGGTGTGCGTTATTGGTCTGCGCATGCTCCATGCAGTGCTGGCACTTTCAGATGGTACGGTATATCATATATGCGCCGTTTCTTCGCCAAAAAGTCAAATATCTTCGGCTGGAGAGTCTTTTTAGACAAGAACAGTTGCAGATAGGGATTTCTCAACACGAGCTACGAAACTGCTATTTCAGTTAAAACCCCCATGTTGAAGGTGAACTATTTCCTTTAAGAGCAAGGACGGATCCATCCCATCCGTTCGTCTTCGGGGGCAACTACTTTTTGCTTCAAGGTTCGACGATCCTTGCCAAAAAACAATAATATCTTAGATTAAATCGTTTGTTGCGGTCAAGGAAAAACAATGTTAGTGGAAAGAAGCTAACATATAAATTTAAAATCGAACTTGGAGCATCAAATAAATGGTAGTTTTCTTCAGAATTTCCAGCTCCGAATCTCGGATAGTAAACCGAGGAGTGTCCGACCGGAAAAATAAATACGCATTTCGCTGCACAAATGTTTGTCATCTGTTGCGCTTCGATAAAAAAGAGCTAAAGACGAGGACATCAAACATGATCGAACCAGTCGCACTTCCACCATTCAAAACAATGAATACAGACATATGACCCGATCATGGCGTCAAATTCGATATGCATTTCAAGAAACTTTAGCTACCCATTTATGCACCGCATGTACGGATAGGATGATCAACTTCCGTTGCCAGGTTCTGGGCAAAAAAATATGTCCCTGCTCCCGGACCTCGAGGCCATTTGAGCATCTCTACGACACACGCAGACGAAGTAACCGATACCTACTACGGTGAACGCTGCATTTCTCGTATTACTGCCATACAGTCTATGGCAGAAAACCTCTCCGAGCATTCAGGGTTGCTTACCTGCGGCAGCCAGCCAGGCAGCGGCAGCCTGAAATAATATAGCTGGTGACCAGGGTTGTGCTCGACTCAGAGTCTCGACTCAGAGTCAGATTTGGCTCAGATTTGGCTCAACTCTGACTCAAATCAACTTGAGTCAGAGTCGAGTCGCGTAAGAAAAATAGGGGCTCACCTTGAGTCAGAGTTGAGTCGCTTGAAAAAATAAGGGCTCAACTTGAGTCAGAGTCGAGTCGCTTAATCAAAATAGGGGTTTGAGTTGAGTCAGAGCGAAGTCGCTTGAGTCAAAGTTGAGTCACCTGGATGCTGCTTGAGTCAAAGCTGAGTCGACTCATCCTCTTACAAGTCAAAGTCACATCTGATATAACAAAAACAAATTGGGAGCAATTAAATAATAAAGGGGTCCAAACAATGTTCTAGAGTGCTTTTCAAACCCACAAATCAATTTTCTGTCTGAGAAAAAAAATAACCTAGAGTACTTAACTCATCACAAACTCTGCTGACTGCTCCTATCATAAGTGAAACAATACAATATTAAATATGTACATAGAAATGATAACTGCAGTATATATAACCTAATAATAACCATATCAACATAACATTCTGGAATGTGCATACGAACCATGTACCATACGCGCCATTTATGTCTGAAATAAAAAGTATGCATCACAAATTTATTGACGTTAAGGTACTTTAAGAATGTTAATTCAAAAACAGATCAAAATTCACTTTGTTTTCTAACGCCGAAATAATTATTATCTCTGAAATCCTACAGTTATCACATGGTTATCACATGGTATGGTTCGAGCGCGAATACTTTCTCCCACTAGCAACGACTTGACAACAAATATCAATCCAGGCCGTATCAATCATACGGATTTCCTTCCGCGCTGATGTATAGATCCTCAAATGCGTTGATGAATAGAGTGAGGACTGTGATTGGTAAGGATACTGGTTCACATGCTAGCGCTAGCTACTAGCAGCTCGCAAGTTACTCTGAGAGTGTCACATATGCAATTTCTCCAAATGGCTGTTTAGACCAGTTAACTTGAAAATTCCATCCGCACTTTTATAAATGTTATGTGCGAGTTTCAGGGCGGTTTTAAAGGGTATTATAAGTTATAACCATGTTTATTATACACGTGTCAAGATTTAAGGAGTTGTGCTACAATATTAATGACGTCATATTAGACTGTAGACTGTCAAAGACAAGCCACTTTCCAGTCTGTTGTACCATCAGCTGACTACTCTTCTTCCATTAGGGACCTCAAGAACAACATAAACTGGCTATAAACTGGGGAGTTGAATTACTGAACTAATACCATTTTTTTGTCCTTATCGAATGACATTAAGTATAATGGCGCAAAAAAGTGTTACAATCCAACAAGTGTTACAGTACACCATTCTGAAGTGAGTCAAAATGCATGAGTGATGTCAAAGTGTTAACTTTGAAGTGGCGGCTAGGGTCGGTGCCAATTGAAAAAGTAATAATGTTAATTATCTTTGTCACATTATAAAGGAAGATGTCAGAATTCAGATGATGTTGACAGTGCACGGCATAACATTGTGCCGTGCAATGACAACATTGCAACATTGCATGTTATTTTATACTGTGGTGGAAGTTATTTTTTTTTAGGAAAGATACTATGAAGCGTTTTGTTGTGAGTTATCACAAGTCACAACATCCTGAAGCGATTTAATGGTTTGTCAAAATTTGGAACAAAAATGTAGGGGGGGGGGGGGGTTAAGCGTCAGCAAAAAACTGTTGCACGGGGTGGAGGTAACAAATAATTAGAACAACTGAACACTGATTTATAGTTTTTGTCAGGGAAAATTTGAGGGATCCTCTGGCTCTGGCTCAAGAATGTTGACGCCCCCCGTGGCGGAGCCCCTGCACTTAAGGGGTAAAACGCCTGGACCTCTGAGCGATTACCTTTCCGGTACTTAGACATAGTATAGTGGTAAGTCTGATGAGCTTGGCAACGGCAAGCTTCATCAAGGGGGAGGTGGGGAAAAACATAGTTTGGCCACCCTTGAGCAGTCTTCGGGGGGGGGGGCATGTCCCCGTTGCCCTTCCCCTGGATCCGCCTTTGGTATGGAAACCCAACCACCCGAGTGAACCAGGTGAGCTATACGTACTGTTTTGGCTTTGATAGAAAACGTAGGTACCTTTCCATTTAATTTTTTGTTTTGCTTTTAAATATGATTCGGAGTCGACTCGCCTCTTCATGCGACAATGTCCTAATCGCCAGTACCGAATAATTCAAAAGTTCTAACTTAAAACTTCCCGTGTAGAACGCAGCACGCTTTGATTTAGTACAACAGCAACTGCTATTCGCACCATCCGCGCCACATTTAGCGTTGTGACTCTTGTGCTTCCAATTGCTCCCAAATGAAGGTATTTATGCAAAACGAACTACGGAATGGGCACTTTTGTTTCGGAAATTCAGTCTTTTTCGTTTGTTTTAGTTTTCTTTTCTAGAAAATTCGACATTTTATTAAGCTTTTTCAGGTAACATTCAGACTCAAATAATTAATAAGTACGTGGTAGCTTTCGTTTTTTTTTGTTGGGGGGGGGGGGCAAAAGACATCCCCCCCGCCTTCCAGGCTTTTGGTGGGGGGCATGGCCGGATCCCCCCCCCCCCTGGTTCCGCCAGTGACTACCGGCTGCTCTGGCTCAGGCCGAGTGGCCTAATATGGTCCGCTCCGTGTGCCCAGGGGAAGGAGCGGAGGAGCGGAGCGAAGGAAGGAGCGGGAAGGAGCGGAGGCGTTTTCAGCACGGTGGTCCGCTCCGTGAACGGAGGCGTTTTCAGCACGGTGGACCGTCGGCCGGCTGATTCAATCTGTGAATGAGCTTAGCGTGTTAATTTGCAAGATAGGCATTTGTTGACGAAAAGTCAACAATGATCACTAGCGGATCCAGGGGGGCCAACCAGGCCATGTCCCCCCACCAGCCTCGCAGGGGGTGCAACATGTCTTTTGCAACATTACAGTAAAACAAAACAAAAAAATGGAAAAGTTTGGAAAACACGGCTCTTGCCATGAAATCTGGGCTTAAAAAGCTCAACTGGACGAGAAAATAGCGGCCAGCAAGCTGCCAGTCGGAACTGAAGCTCCAACAAACGTTTGTTTAAAGGTAGGAAGAACATTTCATATGGTATCGATTTGGAATCCAATCTACACTTTATTTCGGTGCAAATGGTTATCAAAAATGACGCGTTGCTTTTGTGGAAATAACTTTTCGGGACGCGTGACAGCGGTGTGTACAAAATTAACGTGTGATTCTCACGAAGGCCCCAATGCAGTTGCTGACACCAGGCCCAATTTTTTTTGTTGACGCGTCAATATTTTGATCCAGCCCAATATAAATGGTATTGGGGAAACCGATTTACAAACGGCAATTATGCAGCACTGGATGGGATGCAGCAGCAGCTGGATGCAGCACTGGATGGGAACAGTGATGGGATGAATGGCACATGCATCTGTTCTGTGCCTTGTGCATTGGGGCAATTCAGTTTCAGCCACCTAGATGTTCAATAATTCTCTTGGAAATTGATGCAATATTGCTTTATAAGTGGATCATTTTTGTGATCCCTTGGTTCACCTGAATCAATGTTTTTACTCAAATTAAAATCACTGTATCAAAATATTGATGCAGTAAAAGCATGGGTGAATAATTTTGTTTAAAAAATATAAAAAATCATAATAATTTTATGTAATTACATTATACAATTAGTTTGATTTACTTACAAAATATAAATTCGAAAATTTTAAAAGGTTATCCTAAGAAAATGACAGAATCACATTTGATGTAATTTGTCGCCACGTGATGGCGTCTCAATCTTTCCCGAACAAACCCAAAACCTTACGTAAACAGTTTCAGTTGTGACCGAGGTGGATGGAGTAAACAGTTGTGCATCAGATGGTGTGATTATTTTTGGAGACTGGCCATTTTCCATGGGGACTAGGTGTTTTAAGTGAAATGTCAATAATTGTGTCCATTTTTGTTATACTTAAGTACAGAGCCTATGACAAGCTCTGCCCACTTTGCATAACAAATTGGCGCGTCGATAAGGTGTTTTTTTTGTACATAGTGTCCAGTAACTGAATGGCAATTGTGCAATCAAAATAAAACAATATTTAGGTAGGTACCTAGGTTGAGATATTGGGGAAAATAGCTCTAGCTCTAGCTAACTTCTAGCTCAAACCTTATCAGAAGTATCTGCCCACTCTTGGATTTTCTCAATAACCTGAAAACTATGCTTACGAGCGAGCGCGAAGCGCTCGCTCGTCCTTCCGTGGTGTATGGGAAAAAAATCTGATTATGCGCGGCCCGACCCGACCCGGCCCGTGGCGACGCTTTTGAGAAGCTCATATCTCTGCAACCGCACGTCCGATTGACTAGCGGACTTCTTTGCTGAGCAGCCCCATCTAACCTACCCTGTTTGATACCAGTGCCGACTCATGTGGGTGACTACCACTGCGCGTGGCGCGTGCCGCGTGAGGGGTGTTGAAAAGTATTTTCTCGCAATAACTCCGCAACGGCTGGGCAGATTATGTGCAAATTTCGTGTGTGGTTAGAGACCCCTCAGTCGCCACTTTCACACAACTCAGGGGTGGGGTGACTCTGCACGTGCGCACGTGCACACCTCTATTCTATATCTCAGGAACGGCTGAGCTGATTGTGTTCAAATGTGGTGTGTGATTAGGGACCTCTCATGCGCCAGTTTCCCACAAGTCAGGGGTGGGTGACTCTGCACGTGCGCACGTGCACACTGGACACCCTTATTCTATATCTCAGGAACGGCTGAGCCGATTGTGTTCAAATGTGGTGTGTGATTAGGGACCTCTCATGCGCCAGTGTCCCACAAGTCGGGTGGGTGGCTCTGCATGTGCGCACGTGCACACCCCTCTTCTGTATCTCAGGAACGGCTGAACCGATTGTGTTCAAATTTGGTGTGTGGTTAGGGACCTTTCAGCACCCACTTTCCCACGAGTCAAATGTGGGTGCCTCTGCACGTGCGCACGTGCGTACTTTTTGTATCTCAGAAACTACTTGCCCGATCGAGTTGAAATTGCCCATACATTTCCTTCGCGCTCGCTCGTTCATCGCCAACTACGGCGCCCTACTGGTAGATATCAACGTGAAACTTGCAGTACCTTATTCTGCATCAAGCTTAAGTCTTCTCACTAACTCTCAATGAAATTGATGGAGTATTTTGGGAGATAATGACGTTGTAATGACGTCATGTCATGCCATTCTTGGTGGAAAAACGATAAATGTTTGGCAAATTGTAGAAAATAACGGTTTGAAGTAAACTGCAAATACAAAACGTCAAAAGAAAGTAAATTACATTTTGTTTATAATGGCAATCTCGGATTTCCCAAATTTGGGGTTTTTGAACCCCAAAAATGAGGGAAATGTTTTTTTGTGAATTTGAAGTTCATTTAAGTTCGAATACTAAAATAAGGTGAACGGCACAAATCCGCGGAGAAGAAAAAAATGGGGGTACCTTTTGCCACACAAAGTTCCCCCCCCCCCAAAAAAAAACGGCGGCTGGATCCGTCAGTGACAATGATGCACATTATTCGCCTAACAAAAATAGCGCAGTAAACGGCAATGAAGATTGACGCTGCACGCTACTGTCATATATTGGATAAAACTACTCGTGCCAACAGCGATGTAAGAACGTCACGAGAAGTGTGTGTGTGTGTGTGGGGGGGGGGGGCAGTCAAACTTTGAACTTTCTTGAGAGACCCAACTGGACGATTGGGTATATTGGGTATATTGAAGATTGATTTGAATATATGGGAATATATGGCAGCCGTCGACACTCTTTTTAATCTCCAAAATGTGTCTCTTTGAACGTCTTTATTCCTTTAATTTCTGTAACATTTATGTCAACATGTTTGCATTACTTTTGTTAACCAGTAGCCGCAAATAGACAAAATATTACCTTGTGATTTTGAAATAAGAGAACTGTTTACTCACTTCGACGTTCGTGGCGAGGCGAGACGTGATTGGCGCAAGTTTTCAGCCCAGTCTCCTGAAATTGTCAAGTTGAAGAAGTAACGGCCCCTAACACCACCCTGAAGTGCCAAATATGCTTTGCTATGAGCTGCGCAGATGAGCTAAGTAAGTGAACCACTTCCTCTCTTTTGTTATTCAAAAACTTGTGTTTTCGTCGATAATTGAACCGAAATTTGAATTGCACGGCAAACCTTGGCAATGTTTTCCCAAGAACGTGACGTTGTGACCTAGCCACTCTCAAGCGAAGACCCACAAAAGACTGAAGGATATTGGGCTAGGCCGTTCAATATAGATTCTATGGGAAAACACGGTCTCCTCTGGATCCGGATAATATAAATTTGAAATTTGAAAGACAGCAACCTTGCAACACATGATTATTTTCTTTAATTGGTTCATTAATATGGGTACACAAAACTGGACGTAACAAGTAGCGGCAAGCGGGCGAAGCCGCCCCCCGCCCAGGAATCGCACTCGCTCAGCTGTCAGGCATGCAAGAGCCAAAGCTCAAGGAAAGCTGCCATCACTTGCAGCCTCTGCGGCCAGCGATGGCACACCTGTGCCAAGCTGACGATCGCCCAGGCCCGGGCTCTCTCCGTGTGGCACTGCCAGCAGTGCCTCGGCCGGCCGGCTGCTACACCGGAGCCACCCACCCAGACGTCAGAAGCCCCAGTTTGTGGGATCGCCGGAGGCTTGGCCAAGCTCCGAGCCAGCAGCAAGGTGATTGGCCGGATTCACAAGGCAGCGCGGCCTATAGTCGCTGGCTCACTTTCAACATTGATGAACGAAGCTATGAGCAGCCCCACCTTACCATCGTGGTTGAAGTTCCTTTCGTTCGCTTTTGTTGCACTACGCGCATCAGATTCCCCCAAAAGCGGCGAACGACGTCTGACCATGGCCACACACATACGACGTCAGGTCGCCAGATTGGACTCCACACCTCCACCCCCGGTAACGGTACAGAGGAGTGCCCCCGCTCCACTTACGGCTACCTCCGAATCACTCGCACGCCGGATTCGCGCGAAGTGTGCCGACGGAGATATTCGCGCCGGCCTCCGCCTTCTAACCTCCAGCGATACCTTCGCTGACCCCACCGATGACGTCATCACCGCCCTACGTCAGAAGCACCCACCTGCACCACCCGACCAGTCTACCGCCGGCTCCCGCGGCCTCCGACCCTCCCCCACTGACTGTCACGGAAGAGCAAGTGCATGGTGCCATTTTTACAATGCCACCAGGTTCGTCTGCTGGTCTCGACGGAATTCGACCGCTACACCTGCGCCAGTTGCTCTCCCGAGAGGCCGCCGAGTCCGGCCGCCGTCTTCTCACCTCGCGAACAGCACTAACTAACCTGGTACTGAGTGGCCTCGTACCGGAGTGCGAACGCGACGCTCTGTTCGGAGCGTCACTCTGTGCATTGAGGAAGAAAGACGGTGGACTGCGCCCGATAGCTGTGGGAAGCGTGTACCGCCGCCTGCCAGGACGCATCGGTGCGAGACACATCGCAACCACTCTTGGTCCGGAGCTGCGCCCCACCCAGCTCGGAGTCGGCACCCCGCTGGGCTGCGAAGCCGCAGTACACGCAGTGCGCGAATACATCGACGCCGACGTCACCAACCATAGCACTCTGCGAGTCCTGGTCAAGGTTAACGTGCGGAACGCGTTCAACACCATCCGTCGTGACGTCATCTTGGCCAGGATTCACGAACGCTGCCCAGAGGTTTGCCCGATGGCACGCCAAGCCTACTACCTTTCGACACCCCTACATATTGGTGACCAGACGCTGCCTTCCTCCAGCGGCGTCCAGCAGGGTGATCCCCTCGGACCTGCTGCTTTTGCCCTCGCCGTAGACCCCTGCGCCCGGGCCATGCAGTCGCCACTCAACGTGTGGTACCTTGATGACGCCACGTTCGCCGGCCCGGCGGACATAGTCCAATCTGACCTCCGTTCGCTCGCCAAGGCTCTCCCGGGGCTCGGCCTTCAGCTGAACCCCGCTAAGTGCGAGGTCACACTCCTAGACAGAGCATCCCCGGCAGCGCATGATGCAGCGATAGACGTCAATCGCTGCCTTGCTGGAGATTGTGGAAACACCGCTGAACAACATCACACTACTAAGCTCACCGCTGCGCGACGTCAGCCTCGCTGCAGCTGTCGATGGCGCCACCGATATCATCAGTCGTCTCTGCATCCGCCTCAAACACCTGGACCGCCACACTGCCATCTTCTTCCTCGTTCACTATGTGTCAGCGCCTCGTCTCCTGTACCTGCTCCGGTCAGCGCCCCTGTACAAGGTGTCGCATACACTCAAAGGTATAGACGAGCTGGTACGTGAAACTTTAGTGGAAATATCCAACGTCATCATCAGTGGACGTCCGTGGGAGCAGGCGAAGCTGCCAATCAGACTGGGAGGCCTCGGAGTGCGCTCAGTTAAGGACCTAGCACTACCATGCTACATGGTATCCTTGCACGCTGCTCTTCCTCTCGTCCGCAGCATCTCCCCGGGGCTGCTCCCAGCCAGCGGCGTGCCCCCAACCCTGCAAACAGCAATTCACAATTTGTTTTCCCGGACCGGCCTATAGCCATTTTCCGGGTGGGGAGTGACATCTGGCAATTTGCCAGGAAAAGAGTTACGTTAACCGGTTTATGTGAACCCGGGCAAGCTAGGGCGTATGGTAGCTATTTTACGTTAGTTTTCTGGCAATTTGCCAGGCAAAGAATTACGTTAACCGGTTTATGTGAACCCGGAGAGTTTATTGTTCAGAGTAAATATAATATCCAACATTACGTTAAGTATTTCGTTCAAGGTCAAAAATAAGTAAAACACGAGACACACATGCATACATATTGTATTACATACACTCAATACACTTGAACAGTGTCAGTGTTAACCCGCGCACTGCAGGGGGGTTGATTTCCGCCCCCCCCCCCTCAGGTTTTTCAAAGATAGCAAAAAACCGGCGGCGCGCAGCGCCGCCGGGTTTTGATACACCTGTTAGGACATCAATTGCGCACACTTTGAGAAAAAAAATATGCTCGGGTCATCTCAGGTCAGGTCACCAGACCAGGTCAAGTGACCCCACCACCAAAAATGTTTGCAGTTGTGCCAAAGCCAGAGTTTTTCACCGATCAGGTTGAAACTTACAGGATGTCATGAGGGCATCAGTACTTACAATTCGTATAACTCGGAATTTTGATATCGGTGACCTAAGGTCAGGTCAATTTCGTAACCTCCCCATAATAAGTCAATGGGGAAATATACAAATGCTTCCTATTTCAAGGATATGCATGGTACTAGTCCAATTACTTCTGGATCATGTTATTATAGGATATTCTTGATGATCCAAGTGTAAGTTTTGTTCAGTGACCCCTATTGGGTCATTTGAGGTCATGCGAGGTCACCATCACTTTTGTGTCAATAACTCGACATAATGAAGATAGAGAAGTAAAACAGACATCAATGTGTTTGTCTCGTCGATACACGTCTTCCCATATGCAACATGCCCTTCTTGGGTCACCACTTGACCTTGACCTTAGGTCAAATTGTTAAGTTTACTTAACAAGGTCACCATATATATATATCATTCAAAGCGCCTTGACAACATAAACACAATGGCGTAAACAGTTTTCCGTTATCTTTATTAAGTAAAAAGTTAATAGCAAAAACGATTTAGCAAAAAAACTGCATTTTTTTTCTTTTTTACCTCTGGAGCCTCACATATTGACCTGAGATCAAATCTGAGGACACCATAGGGATTACAAATTTCACTGGCTGGCGATTGCTTTTTCCGTTTGTTTCTAACTATCATCGTTTCTGAGATAAATGGGAATTTCTGGAGCGATGTCCTAAAACAGGAAAAAACTGGAAAATTTGACCTTTGATGACCTCTGGTGACCTCAATTTTGACCTGACTTAAAAAAACACTGAAATACTTTCGATAGAACATGTATGAAGCTATCACATGCCCTTTTCCGCTTCTCGCTACGTTGCGTAGTTTTCGAGATCTCAGGGGGGGGGGGGGCGGAAATCAACCCCCCTGCAGTTCGTGTTCGGCGCAAAGCCCCTGCAGTGCGCGGGTTAATGGAGCCGGGGGGGGGGGGGGGTGCCATCATTGCAACAATGGGAGACTGTTGCCAGTCTCCCTGGCTCCGGCGCCTCGGCGAGACCTGGTTGTGGGGTGTATTTAGCTGGGAGAAAAGTCCTGAATAATAAAAAAAACAGCGTCTAAGGCAAAGGGGGAAAAACCTGCGCAGAGGGCGAAAAATGCGCTGGGCCAAAACAAAACTGTTATATTTGATTAACTAAACGTGTTTGGTAAAGAAAATCAAAAAGGAGACCTATCAATTCAGGGTAATTATCACCTAACAGTGTTTGAAGATTTAATGTGATGCGATTTTGTTGTGTGTAATTAATAATGTTCTGGCGTTTATCGTTGTGTACTGGGCAAGTAATTAGTAAGTGCTTAATTGTGTAGCGCGGATAACCTGGGCAATGTTGGCAATTTGGTGGTGGGAGATTCTCCATAATATAATAATAAATAATTTGTGCATGACCGAGACGGAGGCGCGCCAATATCACCTCCTTTTCTCTACAATTCTGGTGACTAGATATAAAATGTTGGACTTTTGGCTTGATCGGATGAAGATGAAAATGCGGAGCAGCGTCCCACTCGCGCTGTCGCAATATGTTAAGTTGTAAATTTATATAATTTAAAATGTCTGTTACTGGACTTGGTAATTGATTTTCTGAAGGTAATTCTAGGCTCAATTTCGCTAGTCTGTCGGCTTCCTCGTTTCCTGGGATACCGGCGTGTCCTGGGATCCAGAGAAATTTAATACTGCTGTTTCTGCTGTTAAAATACTTAATTAGCTGTCTAATTTTAAATACTATCGGATTTCTACAGTCACTAATCGAGGAAATGGCAGAGAGCGAGGCGGAAGAGTCTGTGCAAACGACTACTTCCTTACGTTTTTCTTTTCTGACATATATTAATGCTAATAAAATGGCTGACAATTCCGCTGTGTATACGCTATTTATGTCCAGAAGTCTAAAGTTATTGCTAACTGTGTTTGTGAAGTATGCACCACCGGTTCGGCCGTCGCCCCGTGAACCGTCTGTGTATATGTATGTGTATGTGTTGTGTTGTGCTTTGTGTTCGTGGAAGAGTGTGTGTGTCTCTGACGCGGTGACTGTGTTTTTGTTGTGTGTGAAGAGGCGGTGTGTGTCTGGTGTTGTGTCGAGCCAGTGAGATGTGACTGGTGGCGTTGGCATTGTGTTGATGTGGGCGATGTTGAATAGTGTGAGTGTTTGTCTGATTCTGTGACTGATAAGTGGGTGTCGTTTGTGTAGTAGTTTGTCGTCTTGTGGGTGCGGGGTGGTTTAAGATGTGGAATGTTGGGCGTGTGGGGTGTGAACTTGCTCTGGCGTAGTATCTGAGTAGTGTGTATTTGCGTCGGCGACAGAGTGGGGGGATGTTTGTGTCGATGTGTAAGTTTGTGGTGTTGGTGGTGCGGCAGGCTCCAGTCACGATCCGCAAGGCAGCGTTTTGGACAGTTTGCAATTTTTTTATTTTGTTTGGAACATATGTCATCAAATAAGAATGCGTTATAGTCCAGTATTGGGCGTATCAGGGAAGTATATAGTTGGAGGAGAGTGGCACGATCTGCGCCCCACTCTCGACCAGCCAATGACTTCATAATGTTAATTCGTCGCGTACATCTCTGCACTAAATCATTGAAGTGTGGGATGAACGAGAGACGTGTGTCTAGCGTTATTCCCAGATACTTGAATGATTTGACGAAAGGGATAATTTGATTGTTATATTTTAATGGAATGTAGGGTTCAACATATGCAGTTTGTAAAAAAGAAAATAGGGATGCAGATTTACTTGGAGAAATTCCCAGACCCCATTGGTCGCACCATACCTTTATATCAATGAGTACTAGTTGTAAAATTTGCTGGCTTGATCGACACTCGGATGCGAGAACCACACCGCCAGGTCATCAGCGTACATTGCAAATTTGAGACCTTTGTCGATCTTGTTAATATTACTGAAAATGTCGTTAATCATAATTAAAAATAGGGTTGGGGAGAGGACCGATCCCTGTGGGACACCGTGGTCCTGATTTTGATTTGGAGAATATGTGTTGCCGCACCTTACATTAAAAGTTCTGTTGTTTAAAAAGTTTTTGGTAAATTTAGCGAGTCGACCTCGAATTCCGGCCTTATGGACCTTTACTAGAAGTGCAGTCTTATTGACTCTGTCAAACGCAGCTCTCAAATCAAGGAAGAGGGCAACTGTGACCTCTCTCTCTCTCGAAAGCCGCGCTGGACAGAGTCGATAAGACCAACTAAATTGTCCGCAGTGGAGCGACCAGGTCGAAAACCACTTTGGTGTGGGGAAAGTAAATTATTTGATTAAATGTATGTCCTGATGCGTCCATTAACCATGCGTTCGAATAGTTTACATGCACAACTAGTTAGAGAAATAGGGCGATAGCTAGCGGGAGAAGATTTAGGTTTGCGAGGTTTAAGTATAGGAATTAGCGTACTATTATGCCAAGATTCATGGAAAGTGCCATCAAACCACATGGTATTGAAGGCTGCTAGTAAGTTGGTGAGACCCAGGGTGATAGAGGACGGGTGGAACGGATTTTAGTATGATTTATTTAGGATAATACTAGAAAAGTACTAGATTCACTACTATATACTAGTTTTTTTTAGTTCCATCTAAATATGTGGTAGCTTTACCGAGGAGCGAAAGCCGCGCAGCTATTACGAAAGCTCTTAGAGTAAACGAAATAATCGAAATGCATTGTAGATTATTAATATTTGTCGCTAGCTTCTGTAGACTAGGTACGTAAGGCGCTGTAAAGTGTTTAACTGTTAAGTTGTCGGGTAGAGCTTGATCTCTTCCATTTTCAATTCACGTTTTTTACCCGGCTATGCCCTACTGTGTTGTGCCTGGCTGTACCAATAGTTTGGAGAAGGGTAATTAAAATCATTTGGGGACTGGCTAGTGGCTACCACCGTCTTCCTCGTGATCCCAAAGTGGCCGATCTTTGGTGGCAATTAATTCGACGAGATGCAGCAAGGGAAGAGGTTAAAGACCCTAGGAATTGCTCTGAACATTTTTTGGAATCCTGCTTCAAAGAGCTAGTCACAGATTTGTTGCTGAAAGGACATATTATAATGCATGTGCACGAAGACCAAAAAAAATTCATACAGCGAAGTGATTGTGATAGCCATGGCAGTTTGCTGCTTTCAACCCGGAACAAGTGTTCTGCTTTGTTTACAAGCCCGCCTTCAGCTGTGCCACTGCCGCATGTGCCAATTTCTGTGCCTGCTGACAAAACACTTGTACTGCACCTACTTTGTCGCAGCAGCAGAGCTGGCACTTGTTAACAGGAGTATGATGTCACCTGGTATGACATGGTAATGCGTCTGGCGTCATTAATCTTCCAGCGAATCAGGCTCTCTAACTTCGGCTGACAACAGCACATCAGCCAATTCGGAACGGCTATGGTAATTGTTGCTCTCTATTGCCTTCATATGGTAAAGATTAATGTTACACTTTATAATCTACATTTAGACGTGGTTGACATGCCTGCATCCATGGCTTAGAAAATCTGGGGTTTCATTGAGGTATATTTGCCTTGCCCTATCTGGTGCTTACATTCTTGTGTAACTTGTGTTTAAATTATTTAGCTGTTAAATCTGACATAACACATAGCAGGTAGCATTATGTTCTGTTATGACTATTGATGATCTTCTTTGCACCGTGTCTGTGATTCAAGTGTGAATTCATGACCTTGCCATCTCAAATTTCACTAGGGATAATCTAAATTGTTGTCATCACAACTTAACATGCAGCAGTTATATTGCATGTGTCACATATTTAACCTTTTGGTTATGTATACCTGTTATGAATAATTTGGGTTCTGGGTTACCCAGTAATATACTCTGTCTATGCGCACATGATTCATACAAAATTATTATACTGCAGGATTCAAGGTAGTGTAGGCTCGTGTAGTGAAGGAGAAGAGCCAGCAGCCGGTCAGGTGCCACCCAATCTGTTGGACATCAAGAAACTGATGCACAACAGTTCAGGTATGGCAATTTGAATAGTTACCTACTGTTAAAAAACTGGGCTGTCTATGGTGACATCCCCATATGACTATCTATCTTTTCCCTATAATATTACACATCATTTGATATATAATGTTATGTTTAGTAATTGTAGAGGTGATCACCATATAGCCATATTAAATATATTTAACAAGTATATTCAATATATTTATTTTGATAGAAAACTTCAATCATTTCATGAATTTCGTTTTTGATAGCAAACTTCAATCATTTCATGAATTTCATTGAAAACCGGAGATGTGCTGCAAAATCGTGACGGTTCGAAAATGACTAATAAAAAGAAGAAGATAATAAACAAACAACACAATATTATTATTATAGACGCACCTGTACTTTATGATGCATGAATGATGTTTTGCAATATGATGCACAGGGAAATGGATGTATTTATATTTAAACATGAGAATGTTCGGGACAAAAAACATAATTAGCGTAAGCAATTATCAAATGTGTATCCATGAATCGAGCGGTGATTGAATCATTCAGGTTCCAAAATGAATTATGGTTGAATCGTTCCAAAAAAGGTTGAATCAATATTCAATAACCAGTCTGCAGTGTGATGACCTCAATATTGGTGTGACCTAAAAGTGACCAATAATTTCTATATAACTTGTCACAAGTTCCTTCTGTGCTCCACTCAGCGTCTGCTGCCATCCATTCACATTTCTATTGGTGTCTAATTAATATTTTTTATAGGTCACCGGCATGGTCCGTGTCTCCAACTCCTGAGCGCCTCGACTGCCAGGGTCTTGCAGCGGCACATCGCGGGCAAAGAAGAGGAGGCGAGGTTCCTTCGTGTCGTGGGCGAAGCGACGGATGTCCTCAACGCCAGCTACCCAGGCGACGCAAAGGATCTGCGGAGACGGAGAGGCTACCGTGACAGCGATGAACAAGAGAGGGCTATCTCCGCCGCTGTGACGGAGGCCACGCTGATGCGTGTCGGTACCGCACGGTGCATGTACCCGTTCCAGAGAGGGATGGTCATCAGCATCCGGTCGGTGCGTGGCCTGTTCAAGGACTTCCAGGCAGAGTTCGGTGATGTGTTCGTCCTGACTCGCCGGCTCACGCAGGACAGGCTGGAAGGGTTGCTCGGCATGGTGAGAGGCCCGGAAGGCTCCAACCAGAACCCCACACCGACTGAAGCGAGGGCAAGGATTCGCCTGCTTACCCTCCTGTTCGTCATGCAGCGAGGCGTAAGTCCCGTCTGCAGAGACGGTGATCATGCGGCAGAGCCGGAGACTGGTGATCTGGAGGAGCAGCTGGATCAGGTGCTGGAGGTGGAGGCAACCGGCACCTCCGAACTGACGGCAGACCTGCTGGAGTTCACCGAACCGGTGGAGGAGGTGACGACAGCGAAAACAGACGGCGATAACGGGGAGGACATGGACGACCTGAGGGATGTGGCTGACCTGCTTCACCAGGCGGAGGCGTCCCAGTCAGCAGCATGCCGCCCTGCTGCGTCGTCGGCCGCGCGGGACACGGTCACCGGTGTGTCCGCGACAGAGAGCGCCATGGCCTACGTCGCCGGCTATATCGCGAGGAAGAGGCCGTCGACCGCCCTCTCTGTGTACCATCCGCCTCGGCCGAGTCGGTGCCTCTGCAGGCCCTGTGGACCAGGGTCGTCAGTATCGGCGGCCTGACGGTGCCCACGGAGACATTCTACGCCACCTTCAAGGAGGTGGAGGCGGTTTTCTGTGCCCACCACGCTCTGGAGCCCGATGGCTTAAGCCGAAGGTCCGTGTCATCAAGGACTTTGTCGTGGTCCTTCAGGACAAGTTCCCACGCGTCCATCCAAAGATTCGCGCCTCCTTCGCCCGCGTCCGGACATTTATCAGGATGGGCAACATCAACAGGGCCCGACGCGCCGAGTCTCGGGCACGGTGAGGAGCGAGGAGGTGCTGGCACCACGCACAGTGAAAACTAGTGTATAGGCTGTAGTGAATAGACTGGACAGTTGTGCTCATTCACTCATGTCATGTTTTTCTCTTGTTTTGTTCATGTCGTTTTGTTGTCAACTTCTCAGGTACTGGCAGAATCGAGAGGGCTGTTTTATTTTGTACCGTAAGTCTGCTGAGGCCTGAGGTACATGTTACTTCCGTTGTTCTGGTGTGTGTATAAGAGGATACTGTGTGATTCGAAATTTGTTGCTAAATTTAACCCAAAGATATGGCATCCGAGATATTCAGTTGCATATTGTCGTGAGATCTGATGGGATCCTAGATCCACCACTGATTGTATGTTGTGGTATGCTTATCACGGTATCATGTGTAATCCGATATCTGTCGCTTAATTTCACCCGGATATCCACTGGTATCTAAGATCTATTGTTGCATTTGTTGTGATGGCTGCTTGGATATCCGTCATTTAGTTGTGTGGAGGGATCTTCTTGAATCGGGCTTCAGTCTCTGGTAATCCATGTAGGAACAAGTTATCTCGTATGTGCGTCATCTTGTCTTTTGCATCAATTGTGCCACTGTAGCTCCTACAATGCTGTTGTATTATTGCTGCTACAGTGCTTTCAATAATGATTTATTGGAGTAACTTTTCTTTCAATGGCTTGGTTGTCAGTTTTCGTTTAAAAAAAAACAGGATGTGAAGTCGGAGAAACGAAGAAAAAGCTCGAAAGTATCGGGAAAACCAGTTGTCAGTTAAATGTTTTTTTAACAATCTTCGAACGAGTATGATATGTAATCAATGTGTATGTTTTGCTTTACTTACGTTTTAATAAGTCTATCAATCAGTGTAAAAGCTGGAAAGAGGTATTTCACAAATATATTCATATTGTATTCACTCATACACGCTACTACTTAGTACTCACAGCTAATCACACTAGCAGGTCGCGATATGAAATGACAAACGAGAAGGATAAATACGACAATTACCTATTAACAAGTTATCATCGCGGAATTACTCAATATCAAGCCGGAGAAGATGGTTTAAATCAAGTTAATTTCGACAAAACATTTTAAACAGTTTATTTTGTCGATAAAAACATAGTTATTAACCATCAAAAATAATATAACGTCATTCCTGCGCTAAATCACCCTTACCCGAGCGGGATTCGAACCCACCACCCTCGCATCCGTAGTCCAATGCGCTACCGACTGAGCTATTACCGCCGGCGCACCGGCGCCGCCAGAAACTGGCCAGACCGGCACGGAGTGCAGTCAAATCTTTACCCTTCACGCCCTAAGAATTCGGCTGGGTTAGGTGAAAAATGGTAGAGGAATCGTCGCGAGATATTTTAACGATCTTTCTTTGAAGACTAACTGCAGGCGAATCGGGTGAATAGAACTCGAGATACAGCTTCCCAAAGTTGGGTCATTTAACACGTGAACCCTATGGGCTAGTAGGAAAGTCACGCCCAAGAGCTATAGTGCTGCCAACTAACTTCGGAGGGGGCCGGTGAGACCAGTCTCTGTCAAGTTTTTAAAGAAGGAGTAGTCAATTTGATCTGGCCCTACGGAAGTTTTACCACATTTACCAATAGCGTATGTTAACTCTGAGTTGGTAAAAAGAGAGTTATAGATTTCTACGTTGTTAGAGTCAAAGCTAATAGATTGAAATTGATCGTTAAGTTGGTTAGTAAAAGTTGGTGTACATTGTTGTGTTGATGATATGTTAGCGTAGTGTTGTGCAAATTGTGTTGCCACCTCTAGGGGAAGCGTGTAAGATGTGTTGTGTATTTGTAAGTGTGGGATTTTGTATGACGGTGGTCTTTTATTTGAAAATGATCTAATTAATGTCCAATTTTTTTTAAAGGGAGGTAAATCGATTAAAGGTAGATGAGAATTCCTGCCAAGATTCTTGTTTTGCTTTGTCAATGATTGTTTTAGCCAAAGAGCGAGTTTTCCGTACTTCGTGTTCGTTTTCTGCAGTAATACAGGCTTGAAATTTCCGAAATGCTCTTTTCCGGAGTGCAACAGTTCTCTGGCATTCTGTGTTCCACCACGGGGCAGTACGCTGCCTCGGGTGGTGTTGTGTGTGTGTGCGTGTGTGTGGAATGTGCTGATGAGCTGATGCGAGAATAGTGTTTAAAAAAGTGTTAATGTCGGTCTGGGAGTTATCGGGGTGGTTAGCGTCAATGTGTTTTTGAAAGGAGGACTAGTCTGCTTTGCGATGGTTCCATCTAGGCAAGGAGTACAAATTTGTCTGTCCTGAAGGGACTTGTAGTTCTAAGTGAATTGGGAAATGATCGCTAAAAAGAGGGTCAGATTGTGCGTTAAATGTAAAAAGTGTCGCGATGCGTGGTGTGGCGAAGGCAAGATCAATGGCGCTGTAAGTCACCTCGCCTCCTGAGTGGTATATGTGTGTGGGTGATTGATCGTTAAGGAAGACCAAATTATGCCGGTCCAGTAGGTCCAGTATAATTTGGCCTCTGCGAGAGTTCAGGAGGCATCCCCACGCCCGACTATGCGCGTTGAAATCGCCCATAATCAGACATGGGGTGTTAATATTTGTAATAAGCTGAGAAAAAGAATCAATGTCTATGTCCTCAGTAGGACGGAAATAAATAGAGATAAGAGTTAGTTCTAGCTGAGCGATTTTAATATTAACGCCGACTGCGTCTAAGGTTGTTTGAAGGTCGATTTGGTGATGCAAAAGTTGGTTTGAAATAAGCAAAGCCGAGCCGCCTCGGCGCGGTGATGCATTTACGTTATTTGTATAAAGGCTATAGCCGGGGATTTTAAAAGTATAGTTATTCAAGTCGGCGTCAATAAAATGGGTTTCCTGAACAGCCGCTACTAACGGATTATTATTTAAGACATAATGTTTGAATTGCCCCCAATGGGATATTAAAGATTTCGTCCTCATTCCATTGGAGGACGAATTCTGACTGATTAGTGTTCATTAATAGCTGCTGTCCAGACCACGCCCTGCGGTCGCTCGGGTGTGCCTAGGTCGGCGGGAGCGGGGGCGGCTCGACCGTGACCGAGGTGGCGGGGAGGGGGTCGGGCTCTCCTCAGTGACCCGGGAAAGGGGTGGGAGGAGGGGCGGGAGGGCGGGGAGTTGGAGCGGAAGCGCTGATGCTTTGAGTGGGAGCGGGCGGCCTTCAGAGAGGCGGTCCGCATGAGTGACTCGTCGTCTGACGAGGAGGGTGGGGAGGGTTCCTCCATTGAACGGGACTCCCGGCGGAGGGAGGGTGACCCGACGAAGGGAGAGGGAGCGGGAGCCGGGGTGGACTCGGCTGGGGGTCGTGGGAGGTCTTTCATGGGCGGGTAGCCCGGCCGCGGGGTTCGGGGCCGTTGGTGCTGCGACTCCGTCTGCAGAGGGAGCAGAGGGGGAGCACCGGGGGTCTGACTGGCTGGGGCTGCGGTGGGCAGCGGCGGCCAGGCAGTGGGGGACAGGGCTGGGGACATCGATGGGGCGTGACCGGCTCCGTTGTGGACCCGCTCCGCCTCCACGAACGCTGCCTGGACCGGACAGTGTCGGTACCAGGCGGGGTGGGCGTCGCCGCAGCCGACGCAGCACTTTGCTGCGGCGGTGCAGTCGTCTGTTTCGTGCTGCATCGCACACCGACCACAGATCTGGTAGTGTGCGTGGCAGCTGGCCGTCGTGTGGCCGAACTGCCAGCACTTGCGGCACTGCCGAGGAGGCCGGATCCACCTGCGGACATCAACCTTGATGTATCCGCAGTAGACGCGGCTCGGCAGCTCTAGCCCTTTGAACCGCAGTCTAAGCAGGGGGTTGGGCTGCTCTTGTCTCTGGGACTTGAGCCGCACCACCTCCACCACCCCCTGGGTTTCCAGCTCCCAGAGGATCTCCTCCTCTGAGAGGTTTGCCACCTCGGGGCACCAGATGAGGCCCTCCACCGAGTTTAGGTAGAGGGAGACCTCAACCTTCACTGCTACACCAGCAAAGGATTTCAGCGCCAGCAGCGGGGCGTTCTGCTGTCCGGTTAGCGTCTGCAGAAGCAGAGCGCCAGAGCGGATGGACTTAGCCATAGCTACATCCCCACCACAGATCGCACGGATCCCACGCCTTATGGCGAAGGGGTTCGTGGACCGGAACGGTACTCCGTCGAGCCTCTTCATTAAGAGGAACGCCGGGCCGCTGGGGGGATCGTCGCTAGGCGGCAGTCGAGCGCCGGGACGGGGCGGGCAGGGCCCCTGAAGGGGGCTGGGAGGGGGACCGTGCCGGGGGGCACGCGGCCGCGCGCCGGGAGACCCCAGAGAGGGTCGGGGGGTAGCCATCGTGGCTCAGAGGATGGGGATAGGGTTAAGTTGGGGGCTAACTTGTTACTTTAACTTGCCACACACGACAGAGCGTGTTGGCAACTGCAAATTAAACTACAAAATGTGGAGGGGACCTAATCCGTGGAGGAGGCCTATTGCCAATAAAAAAATTGTATCTTAAGAGTCTACCTACTTAAAATAGCTAAGGTCTACCTATCTAAGGGTCTAACAACCCTGCCACACGCACGTGGTCAGGGTTCCGCACCCGGAAGCGGTGAAGGGCTGGCGAAGGCTGGCTGGTTGTCCAAGGTCCGATGTCGATGAAAGGATGACAATTCACCAGTTTGCAGAGGTGACAGGGATTAAAGAGCTGCCATCCTCCTCATCTGCCTGCAGCCAGCGGGCCTGGGACACCCTATCAGCCACTGCGGTCCGCGATCGGATGGTTGACTGCTAACCAGCTGCACCGGGCACGCCTGGTCGCCGCCAGTCAGCCACACACCGCCGCCTGGCTGCAGGCTGTCCCCGTGCCGAGCCTGGGCCTGCATCTGGACGAGGAGTCGGTGCCGGTAGCAGTGGCACTTCGCCTCGGAGCCGCTGTCTGTGAACAGCACCGATGCCGTCTTTGTGGACGCCAAGTGGATACGCTTGGTCACCATGGACTCTCCTGCGTGAAGAGCGCCGGCCGCCTCCCACGTCACGCTCACCTGAATGATGTGGTGAGGCGTGGTCTGGCAAGCGCAGGCATCTCCGCAATCCTGGAGCCAGTCGGCTTCGATCGTGGAGACGGGAAGCGGCCAGATGGTCTAACGCTGTTTCCGTACAGTGGAGGCATGTGCCTGACCTGGGACGCCACCTGCACAGACACTTTTGCCGACACTGTGCTGATCCAGTCCGCCCTCTAGCCCGGTGCCGCCGCTCGCGCTGCAGAAGCCAGAAAACGGCGCCACTACACCGAGCTCAGCTATCGCTACAAGTTCGTGCCGATCGCGGTTGAGACCTCCGGAGTGCTCGGTTCCGCCACCTCCAAATTCGTCCGTGACCTGGGCCGCCTTATAACTGCCCGCACCGGCGAGCGCCGAGAGACCGAATGGCTATTGCAACGCATCTCGATCGCAATCGTGCGATGCAACGCCGCTGCAGTCCTCGCCACCGCGGCCACAGACTAAGCGAGGACAACCCACGGGCAATGCTTTCCTCCAGATGGCACAAAGGAGCATGCTCGGCCCTCGCCGCCCTTGTCCTCGATTGCTGGTCAAGCCTCAGCCAAGCCGACAGCAAGTCAGACCTCAGCCAAGCCGACAGCAAGTCAGACCTCAGCCAAGCCGACAGCAAGTCAGACCTCAGCCAAGCCGACAGCAAGTCAGACCTCAGCCAAGCCGACAGCAAGTCAGACCTCAGCCAAGCCGACAGCAAGTCAGGTCTCAGCCAAGCCGGGAGCAAGTCAGGCCTCAGCCAAGCCGACAGCAAGTCAGGCCTCAGCCAAGCCGACAGCAAGTCGGACCTCAGCCAAGCCGACAGCAAGTCAGACCTCAGCCAAGCCGACAGCAAGTCAGACCTCAGCCAAGCCGACAGCAAGTCAGACCTCAGCCAAGCCGACAGCAAGTCAGGTCTCAGCCAAGCCGGGAGCAAGTCAGGCCTCAGCCAAGCCGACAGCAAGTCAGGCCTCAGGTAAGCCGACATCAAGTCAGACCTCAGCCAAGCCAGCAAGCCAAGAGGATATCGAGCGGTGGGTGCGGACACCTTCCCGGGCACATCAGTATCTCGCGACAAAACGCCAAACTACATGCCTACCGGCCGTTACCACTGGTCTTGAAAATCTCGGAAATACCTGCTACATGAATGCTGCGCTTCAGGTCCTGGCGCACACACAGAACTTCGTCAACTATATCACCAGCGATCTTTCCAATGAAGATGTCAACAGGCACTCGGCAAGTCAGGGTAGGTTGGCAAAGGAAGTCGCGCAGCTCATGGGTGTCATATGGTCGCGAAAGTTACAGTTCGTCTCGCCGCACCGGCTACGCGTCGAGATATGCGCGCGCCGCACAGACTTCGGCGGCAGTCTCATGCATGACGCTCATGAGTTTATCATCCTTCTGCTGGAGTGGCTGAACGATGATCTGAAAGTAGTGGCAGTAGATACAGCACCTCCTGCGCCGCCTCCCGGCGGTTTGCCCGACTCAGAGGCAGCCGAGACAGTCTGGAGCTGTTCCAGAGCTCCAATGACTCTATTGTGACGCGACTATTTCACGGCCTGCAAAAGTCGACACTGTGCTGCACTGCCTGCGGGTTTGAGTTGGCCACTTTCGAGACATTCTCGCTGCTGTCACTTCCGCTGCCGGTAGCGACAGCAGGTAGTGGGGGTCTGCATCACTGTCTCGATCAGTACCTCTCCGGTGACCTAATCGATGACTGGCGATGCCCGAACTGTCGGCATAGCCAGGATGCCAACAAGAAGTTAGACTTCTGCCGCCTACCACCGGTCATTATCTTCCATCTGAAACGGTTCAGTTTCACTGGCACCACCGCACGGAAGGCCCATGCGCCAGTGGCATTCCCACTACGCGACCTTGACCTGAGTCAGATTGCGACCTGCCCGCACCTGAACACGCGTGGCATGGTGTACGACCTGTACGGGGTGGTGGAGCACCATGGCGGCCACCACAGCGGCCACTAAACTGCCTACTGTCTCAACCAGCCGGCCGCCAGCTGGTTCCTCGCCGACGACATTCATGTCCAGGAGTGTACAGCCGCCAGGGTCCGAGATGCAACAGCCTACATGCTTTGCTACGCCGCCAGAAGCTCGAAAGCCCTATCGGAGCTGAGTGCGGCGGAGCTGGCGTCTGCCCTTCTGCCGGGAGTCACCGCCGGGGCCGGTGGCCGTCCCGCACGAGTCCCCACCGCCGTCCCCGCCCAGACCGACTGTCAGCTGATGAGGTGAAGGGGTTGACATGTAGTCAGATAGTCTGTTGCTATATGCAAGGAGTGTCGTTAGGAAGCATGTGCATTCGTATGTTATCGCTTATTACTGCATATTCGTACTCGTTCGCCGTGTTGCATGTGCATAAATATATAGGATGGAAGATTTATTTGCAGATTTTGTCTCTTCTTGTCTTGGCGAAACTTTTGCAAAAAAATTCATTGCCAAGCAAAAGGAAAGCAATAATAATAGAGAGAAAAAATGCAGAAAAGTACGGGGCCATGCTTACCCCCCCCCCCCCCCACTGTTCCCACGCCTATGCGTGCCAGTCTTTGGCTGTCATATATATGTCAGATAAATCCACGTTTTTTCGTGAAAATCAAATACCTTCACCACTGCACGGGTGGAGTTTCTTATTCAGATGGTGGAGCCACTGCCCCACTATCTTTGTATTCTGCCCAGGGGCGGCGCCACTGATTTTTGTCAGGGGAGGGGGGCAAGTCGAAATTTAGGGGGACTCTATTCGAGAAGGGCCCTCCATATGAAAGGGGGCCTCCATTTGAAAAGGGGTCTTTAACCTCCATATGGCTCCTCTCACCTTCCAGCTGGCTTCCAGAGGGCCGCTTCTGGACTACAGGTGCACCTCTTGACCTCCATAGGACCCCCTCTGGCCTACAGGGGACCAGGGGCGTAGACAGGATTTCTCTCAAGGGGGGGGTGGGATCAGAGGGACCTTCGTAGCCAAGGGGGGCCCACATAATTAAAATAGTACAGTATGTTGTATGTTGTGGCAAATAACTTTCGACAACGAAAAAAACAAATTTGGGAGTCAAAACTCACAATTTTGCAAATCCGCCATAGCCATTTCAATATATTGTTATTTCCTTTATTTTGGCTTTTTTATTTGCAATTTGCTTCAAAACTAGATTGTCTACGATTTTTCAAACATTTATTGTTTTCCACCAAAAATGGCATGACATGACGTGATCACAACGTTATTATCTCCCGACAAAGTACTACACGATTGTCATTGAAATGTTGTGATAAGACGAAGAATGGATGCAGCATAAGGTACTGAAAAGTTGACGTCGATATCTATCATTGTTTTCAAGTTATTGAGAAAATCAGGGAGGGGGGGGGGGGGCAGATTTTGCCACCTCCAGCGGGGCGCGGGTTAATCAAAATAATATCCTGAATCTTCTTCAATTCGGATTGAGGAAACAACACAGAACGTACATGCCGATTGTGCACATGTACGATGAAGTTACAAAATCTCTACAAAATAACGAAATAACATGATTCTTATATATTTATTTACAGAAAGCTTTGGATACCGTTTGCTTATAAATTGTTGTAAAAAATAAACCACATTGTGATACGAGGGGTATCTACAACACGATAGAGTCATATCTTAACACGCGCCCTAGAAGGCCTCTGATAATTACACGCCCTGGTGGTGGTGGGAGGGGGGGGGGGATTCCGCCCCCCCTAATATCTCGAAAACCACGCAACGTAGCGACAAGCGGAAAACGGCGTTAGATAGCTCGAGACAAACTCTATGGAAGGTTTATCTGTTTTTTTAGGTCAGGTAAATATTGAGATCACCAGAGGTCAAAGGTCAGGTTTTCCAGTTTTAGGACTTTGCTCGAGAAACCCCCAAATATCTCGGGAACTATGATAGCTAGGAACAAACGAGAACAAAAAACAATCGAAAGCTCTTTAAATGTTTAATCGGCATCTGTGTGTCCTCAAATTTGAGCTCAGGTCAATATTGTAGGCTCCAGGTCATCAAATGTATTTTTTTGGGGCAAAACAGTTTTACGTAAATAACTGTTTGCCTAATGAAGATAAGGCACTAATTGTTTTACGCCATCGTGTTTGTCTCGTTAAGGCGGTTCTAATTAAAAATCGTAGAAGGATAAAGATTGCCACTGGGGGGTCGCCGCTCAGGAAAGTACGGGCCAACGTGTTTGTCCGGATGTGTGTCCAGACGAGATATTTGACCACCTCTGCAGGTCGACGCTGCGGTTATTGGTTCGGAAGATAACCAGGGGGCGAAAAACGCCACCACAGCCAATGGTGTTTGGCTGAGACCCCAGCCCATGCTCCGGTTAATACTCGTACATTGTCAAAGCCTTGTACTTCTCTCAGACGTTACTAGCATACACTGAAAAACAATGAGATCTTTGACCGGTCTTCCTTCAAGAGCCTCACCGGCGCTCGACCGGCAGACCACCTCTACTACCACAGGACCCTCTAAAGGACAGCAAAGGCCCCCTACAGATCGGCAGGGCCCTCTAAAGGCCGACAGAGGGTCCTCTACAGATCGGCAGGGCCCTCTCAAGGTCAACAGAGGACCCTCTACAGATCCCAAATCTGCAGATCCACAGGGTCCCTAAATGCTGGAAGAGTGCCCTCTACAGGTCGACAGGGCCCTCTGAATGCCGACAGAGTCCCTCTACAGATCGGCAGGACCCTCTAAAGGCCGGCAGGGCCATCTAAAGGCCGACAAGGCCCTCTAAAAGCCGGAAGGGCCCTATACAGGCCGGAAGGGCCCTATACAGGCCGGAAGGGCCCTATACAGGCCGGAAGGGCCCTCTAAAGACCGGAAGGGCCCTCTAAAGGCCGACAGGGCCCTCTAAAGGCCGACAGGGCCCTCTAAAGGCCGGCAGGGCCATTTAAAGGCCGGCAGGGCCATTTAAAGGCCGGCAGAAAGCCCTCTATAGATTGGCTGGGGCACTCTGCAGATCAACAAGTACCCTAAATGCTGGAAGAGGGCCCTCTACAGGTCGGCAGGGCCCTCTAAATGCCGGTAGAGGCCCTCTGCAGATTGACAGGGCGATCTACAGATCAGCAGGACCCCCTAAAGGCCGGCTAAAGGTCGCAGGGCCCTCTAGAAGCCGGAAGGACCCTCACATACCGGAAGGGCCCTCTAAAGGCTGCCAGGGCCCTCTACAGGTCGGAAGGGCCCTCTACAGGTCGGCAGGGCCCTCTACAGGTCAGCAGGGCCCTCTAAATGCCGACATTGGCCCTCTACAGATTGGCAGGTCGAACTACAGACTGACAGGGCTAAAGGCCGGCAGAGGGCCCTCTCCAGATCGGCAGAGACCTCTACAGATCGGCAGGGCCCTATAAATGCCCGCAGATGGCCCTCTATAACCGACAGGGGCCCTCTAAATGCCGGCAGGGGGCCATCTGCAGATCAGCAGGGCCCTTTACAAACTGGTAGAGGGCCATCTCCACACTTTCTGGGCCCTTTTGTACGTATTTACACATACATGCCTTTAACATACCAGCAAGTGCTGTTATTTATTCGTGTTACGATTTGTTTAGGTTGGTGGGCGTTCTTCTATTCGACGTAAGGCGTTTCGCTGGCGCCTGACACCATCCAAAACACTGGGGCCCTCGGTCCTAGGGGGCCCTTGCTCGGTCGCCAGAGGGGCCTGCCTGGCCTCCAGGGGGGCATGGCCCTTGCCCCCCCCCCCCCCCCTTGCCTACGCTCTTGTAGGGGACCCCTAGTGTTTGACCTCCAGAAGGCCTCTCCGGCTTCCAGGGGGCCTTCGGTGGCCTTCAAAGGCCCCCTCTGATCTCCATAGGACCCCCTCTAGCTTCCAGGGACACCTGTGACCTCTGCGATGGGGCCTGCGAGATGGGGCCTCTTTGAAGCATGGAGGGGCCTCCTTAAATGACAGGAAGGGCAAAAAGATATGTTTGCCCCCCCCCCACACCTGTCCGACGACAAGGGGGGGGGGGTGACTGCCCCTCCTGACCCCCGGGTGGCGCCGCCGTTGGTTCTGCCCCACTAACTTTTGTCATATTTGAAAGTTTCCCAGAGTTAAAATGCTAATTTGTCACCTCAGCGATGCAAAACAACCACCCAATATTATATTTTGCCCCAACAACTTTCTGTGAAAAGCTCCACCCATAAGTCCTTCACTCGACTAGACAACTGACAGAAATTGTTGCGATATTGCCTCTGGCCTACGCTACGTCTGTTTAGAGCAGCTGGCGGCATCTGTTATCTGACTCGATCCCACCAGGGGCCGATCCAGGAGGGGCCAAAGGGGCCATGCACCCCCCCAAAGGTCCTGAAACTATGATTCCCCTCCCCAACAAAAACTGCCTGATGTATACAGTGGCTGACGGCGCGCTCTACCCGCCCCCCCCCCCCCCCCCCCCGGTCAGCAAGTATTCGCTGACGGCTTGCTACCCCCCCCCCCCCAGTCAACAACTTTTCGATGACGACTGACGTCCCACTACCCCCTCCATCGCCCAACAACTTCTTTTAAATACGCCGCTGGATTATAGCATCCCCCCTCAAAAAGGCTAGATAGTAACAGGATCCACCCTTCGATCCCACAGCCCGACACCGCGCATAGCTACATTCGAAACCAGCTCACAATATGGCAGGAATACACCGCGCATGGCTACATTCGAAACCAGCTCACAATATGGCAGGAATACACCGCGCATGGCTACATTCGAAACCAGCTCACAATATGGCAGGAATACACCGCGCATGGCTTCATTCGAAACCAGCTCACAATATGGCAGGAATACACCGCGCATGGCTACATTCGAAACCAGCTCACAATATGGCAGGAATACAC
>JAXIVJ010010135.1:0-7500 GCA_036785665.1 Chirona hameri
CCTATCTGCCCGGCGAAGGCCGTCTTCCAGCTCATACCGGGCCGCGGCCGGCCGTACAGCACGCTGATACAGCGGCAGACGCGGCGACCTTGGGCGAGAAACGCCGCAGAAATTCATGCCGCGTCGGCGCCGAGGCACGCAAAAACGCCATCCGGCCACGCGGACACGCCGGAGACAACACGAAACACACCCGCGCAGCGCGCTATACAATATACATCGAGGCAGACAGCCACCGCAGGCAGCAGTCACCGCTGCCTATAGAGGCAAACAGCCACCGCTGGCAGCAGTCACCGCTACCTATAGAGGCAAACAGCCACCGCTGGCAGCAGTCACCGCTGTCTATAGAGTCAAACAGCCACCGCTGGCAGCAGTCACCGCTGCCTATAGAGTCAAACAGCCACCGCTGGCAGCAGTCACCGCTGCCTATAGAGTCAAACAGCCACCGCTGGCAGCAGTCACCGCTGCCTATAGAGACAAACAGCCGCCGCAGGCAGAGGTTTGTTCTCTCTGTTGGGCCAACAGTTAACTGTAACCCAGAGCTGGCCTGTACGGTGTGCACAAACCAATCATTGCACGCAGCGTGTACAATGGCCGTGTCCCGGCCATAAACGATGACCCAGCGGCCTCAGCAGCATCTGCAGCAGTGCAGCACGTTACTGTTCGGTCACGGCGTGGGGAGGTACCGGCACTCCCGGGTCAAAGTTGAGGTCAGAGCCGATGCTTCTAGGTCACCGAGCGGCTAACAGTCCACACTACTGCGTCACGACGGGTCAGATCCGCCAGGCCCCGCGGCCGAGACCGAGGAGCGCGGAGTCGATTGCGCGCCGATTCGGATTGAGCGCCGTGCCATTTCTTTTGCGGCGCCATACATGAGCGTCGTAACAAGGCCCCCGGCGGCATATGGCTATAGGCCGGACTACGGGGTGGGCGAGACCCCCCTCCCCCCAAAAAAAAACACTACCGACCGCCGCGCTCGACTGGAACCATCGTCTCACCTGATCCGTAGTGGCGGGCTAGTGGCGGGCTAGCGCCGGTCTGGTGCCGGCTCTGGTCTGGTGTCCGGTGGGAGACGGTTCCACGACGCTGCTACTCGGCTGCCGCCTGAAACAACACACAGACCCGCGGTCACCCACTGACCCGTCTCTAACTCCGTCAGACACACGCGACACAGACCGGCGGTCAGCCGGTGGCGCGAACACGTATCCGACCCGTCTCTGATCCGGAGCAGTGATAGGCCGGGTTGAGGTAACGGAGCGGTCCGGACGCCAGCCCGGGATCAGGACCGGGGCCCTGGCAGCGGGCGGGTCCTCCGCTAATTAGCCGGCATTGTTCTCACTCCCTCTGGTACAAAGGCAGATAGGCGGATGTATGTAGGCGAGCCGGTGAGCCGCGCCGCCCGGGGCGGAGCAGGGGCAGCCAGCTCACAGCTCAGCCGCGGGCCGACTAGGGGTGCTGCTCACTTGGCAGTGAAGCAGACAGCGTAATCTACGGCAGCTGCACATCCAGCGTAGCAGCGCAGCTAATACTGTGGCGGCCGGTACCGTGTACTCCCTCCAGCCAGCGCTGCTCCTGTTGACAAGCATAGTCAGTTCACCCAGCGATGCACCTGTGGCCTGCCGCCTCTCTGCAGAGGCGCCGTCAAACCGCAGTAGCGCAGCATCTGGATTCTGTACAAAAACTCCCGCCCGATGCCGGACAGGCCCGACGGCGCCGACGGCGATGTTGCAACACAACACGAGACGCCAGCACGATCGACCCTGGAGCCGGCAGCGGAGACGGGGCGGAGACGGGCAGCGGAGAGCCGGGGGCTGGCCGGCAGCCGAGCCGGCTGTTCACTGCGCCGGCCATCGTTCACTGTGTGCCGGCCGCCGCCCAGTGTTCAGTGTTCATCAGTGTTCAGTGTTCACCGTCACACGTCCCGGCCGCCCGGAGAGGCAGTAAATCACACACATACACATTTCACAACGCCCCAGAGGCGGCCGGCATACGAGATGCGGCTGCCGCGTGCCGGCTGGACGGGATGAGCTGAGGCTGAGACGCTGCCTAGCCGCTGACCGACGAGCGGCCTGACCGGGAGCTGAGGCACGAAGAATAGCAGAGTGGGGAAGGAACAGAGCGGCACTGGACTAGCTGGAGACAATAGTGGCATAAATCAAGATACCGGGTGATGAATAACTGGTTCGTGCCAGGTTTTGTTGCTCCTTTTGTCACACCCCACGGCTGAGATACATAGATCGGCGACAGGTCGGCGGCGGGACGGAGCCTGGATTTCCAGCCGGGGCCAGCGGGCAGCGGGACCGAAGGACAGACAACACGGGCGGCGCAGACCGGTTACCGCGCCCGCCTCTCCCCGGAGGGAGGAGCGAGGAGAGCAGTCACAGCCAGCCTCACTGCCAGAGATGACCGGCAGAGGGACAGAGGGACAGAGGGACGGCCGACAGAGCGACGCGGAGGGACGGAGGGGCAGCCGACAGAGCGACGCGGAGGGACGGAAGGACATCCGAGGGAGGGACGACCGACAGAGGGACGGCCGACAGAGCGACGCGGAGGGACGAAAGGACATCCGACGGAGGGACGGAAAAGGGCATCCGACAGAGGGACGACCGACAGAGGGACGGAGGGACGCAGTGACGGCTGGCAGAGGAACAGATGAGGACTAGACGGAGAGACGGCGGGACGGCGGGGGGAGCAGCGGCGGCGCCACTCACCGGAGTCGCCACCGGCGGCCGGCGGGCGCCACCGCCGGAAACGTCAGCCCGGGACAAAGCGGCGGCTGACGGCCAGATGTCCTGTCTCGGGGCAGTTGACATAATACGGGAGGGCCGCGGCTGCCTGCCGGGCGCGCCCCAGGGAGGGCAGAACCAATTGGCCGGGTTCATGCGAGTCGTTCCCGGCAGAGGACGGCAGATGGCGCGGAGAAATGGGGTCTGAGGTTACCGGATACCCCAGCGTCTTTGTCAGCTCCTGTGCATACTGCTGCCGTCTTTGTCAGCTCCTGTGCATACTGCTGCCTCAAGGCCTACAATGGCCTCTCAGAGGCAAACCATTTCCCGAACATGCAAGCCACTGTAAGAGACCTTGCGTGTCTGCCTCTTTATAGCCGCCCCGGGACTATTCCTCATCCCACATCCCAGAAACGGAACCGTATCACGCGCACGCACGCGCTGCCCGCACTTTCACTGCATCTGATGCAAGGTGACGAATTCGGGCCATAATTCCCGCCCAAACGACTCTCTCCCTCTGCCTGGCCGTTCTCAAACATCGTTACCGCCAGTCACGGCGATGGCACAACGCGCGTTTCGTCCTCGCTCGGCCAATTTATCCTCAGTTTTTGTGTTTGTCTGCGCCGCCCGCGGCACTGAGGGTGCTATCAGACCACGCCCCGGCGCTCCCCCCCCCCCCTCCATTCACCTCTGAACCACTCGCGCTAGAATTCTCCCCCAGCAGCCCTCGGGCCTCGTGGCACCGGACCCCTGAGCCCCGCTGTGCTGCTTCAGCTGGGAACGCCCCGCGGCGCCGAGGAGGGGCGAGACAGCCTCACGGAACACCCCAAGACGTCCTGCTGAGCCGGCGGCAGCGGCGGCGCCTCCATTCGCACGAGGGCGACCCCCGGAGATTCGTCGGCGCCGACACCGCCGCCTGTGTGTGAGTGTGGGCGGAGTCCGCAGCGTCGGAGCCGTCATCGGAGGCGACAGATGCACCACATCGGCAGCGAAGGCAGCACCCGGCCTGGACTACGTCAGAGAGGCAGCGCTGGCCATTAATGGAACCATTCCGTGGGAGCAGCCCGCGGCGGGCCAGCGCCATCAGCACACGAACGCGGCCGGCGCGGAGCCCCCCGGCGGCGCGTGCTGCGACGCTTGGCTGCTGCTCAGCCGCCCCTGTTCCTCCTCTTCCTGCCGCCCACAGCCCGGCCGGAGCGCCGCGGGCCGGCTTCTGAGCCTGAGCCGGGGTAGGAGGGAACCTGTTGTCAGCACGCTATCGGGGCTAACGACCACCACCTGGTAAATAATGACAACTCGCGGCCATCCGCGTTGCGTATGTGTTTGGAACGCCCTTCTCCGGCCCACTGTGCGTTATGTAAGGCTGAACAATGCCCCAGATAGGCAGGCTTTCCGACAACTGCAGCCGGCGCTAGGCCGCGGGGTTCGAAGAAGTGAGCAATGAGCATGCGCGGCGGAAAGCCCCATGACGATCCCGAGTCCGTTCCTGGCGGAGCCAAGACGTACCTGCCCCAATTATCGCCGGCCAATCAATAACCACAGCGTGCCTGGTGTCAAACCCAGGCATAGTACCGGCGAACCCGGCACCTGATGAGGATGTTTGGACGCGTGGTGGAGACGCCGCGGTCCCGCCGAGTTTCATAGCACGGTCCGTTTACGACCCGGAATAAATCGCAGAGCTGAATAAATTCGCGGTCGGACCGCCAACCGTCCGCGGCCCTGCGGTGAAGTGGTGGGCTGTGCACCGCGCAGGACAGGGAGGGAGAGAGGGAGTGTGAGAGAGATCCCACGCTCCACACGATACCAACGTCTGCCGCGGGAACGGACGTCGGACAGGGGTAGGGTAGGGGGTAGCAGATGTCAGCAAAATGGCTAGGGTTCACGAAAGCTGCGATTTGTCAGGACCTTTTTAATCACTCCTTTGAGAAACACCAAAAAAGATTGTTTTTGCCGACTCCTCCAACTTGTGGTACTCGGAAATGTCTGACAAAAACATCATCTGTAAGTTGTATCTTATGTCATTGATTTAGATTTTCTGGTATCTGCGGTAAGTTTTTGTTGTTTGTTTCGCGGCAGGGCAGGCTGACAGATCAGCGCATGCCTCGGAAGCCGCCGGTCCCGCGTGCCTGCGTTTCGGCGGTTGTTTATGGGCGACACGACAGCTCACAACTGATCTGGATCGGTGTTCACCGCCCCTCTGTTTACCGGTACGGGCGGGAGTGTGCTGAGTGAGGGGCGCCGAGCGACGGGCCGACCCCTGCCGCGCGCACAAAGCCACCCGATCGCACAGCGCCCGCCCCCAGCAAATGGCCGGTAATTAAGGGACGTGTGTCGCTCCACGCACGGTGGTGCTGGTCAGCCGCCGCCGCCGCGGACCTGGGAACCAATCAACGCGGCTGCGTCTCGCGGCCGGGTGGCGTTCCGCTCAACGCGTGACGAATTCCAGCCACCCGGCCCATCAGGTAAGTGCGGGGGTTCTTGTGGCGGCGGGCGGCGGGTCGTCCGATCCCTCGGCTGAGTCCCATCAGCCGGGGGCGGGGCGGAGCTGATTCAGCCCCTTGTCCCGTCTGGGCTCACCACTACACCTGGCGCCCCGGTCCCACACCGCCGGCGCCCCCGGAGCAGTGTGGGAAATGAGAACAGAAAGGAAGAGTGCGGCGGCGAGGGCCGTGATTAGCTCGGTGGGCAGGAAGCGGCCGCCACCGGCGAGCAGGCACGGCCCTGGCCCGCCGGGAGAGTGTGGGAGACGGCGGCTTTCTTCCCCGGCCCCCCGGCCGAGCTGCACGGAAGCCAGCTCGGCGGCCAGAGCGCGGGCGAGCCGGGACAGGTGCCAAGTCACGCACCGTGCACGCACACCGCCCACCGGCCGGCCACACGGCAGGAACCCGGCTGGTTTGGTCACAGCTGCTATTGATTCCTTGGAACGATCTCCGATCGAGAGCAAGCAGGTCACGCGGCAGCGTTACACACCAATAGTACAACGCGCGATCTCCGGTACTATATAGGTTAATGTTCAGGGCGGTACAAATCACGACTCGATGCGAATAAGATCGACTCCGATCGTGGTGATGGGGTTTGGTCGATCACGCAGGGCTAAAGCAGGCTTCACACCGGATGCGAACTCCGCGTCCGCACGCGTCACGCATGCCGACTCCGCGTACGCACGCGTGACGCATGCGTTTTCGGTGTGAAGGGGGTATTTCTGCGCCCTGTCCGCGTCCGTACGCGCACGGGAAACGCGTCCGCACGCGTTCTGGAAAAGTTCGACATTGTCCATCTTTTACGCGTCCCGATGCGTTTTTTTAGAGCAAATTGGCGCGACGCGACAATAAAGGAGCGTTGTTTTTGTCAAGTTGTGATGTAAATTGTTGTTAGTTTGCTTCCAATGCAGTGCGTTTCTAAGTAGATTATTGATTATTCTGCAAATAATAAATATAAATATATATATATATATATATATATATATATATATATATATATATATATATATATATATATATATATATAATATATATATATATATATATATATATATATATATATATATATATATATATATATAGGTAGGCAGGTAGGCAGGTAGGCAGGTAGGTAGGCAGGTAGGTAGGCAGGTAGGCAGGTAGGCAGGTAGGCAGGTAGGCAGGTAGGCAGGCAGGCAGGCAGGCAGGCAGGCAGGCAGGCAGGCAGGCAGGCAGGCAGGCAGGCAGGCAGGCAGGCAGGCAGGCAGGCAGGCAGGCAGGCAGGCAGGCAGGCAGGCAGGCAGGCAGGCAGGCAGGCAGGCAGGCAGGCAGGCAGGCAGGCAGGCAGGCAGGCAGGCAGGCAGGCAGGCAGGCAGGCAGGCAGGCAGGCAGGCAGGCAGGCAGGCAGGCAGGCAGGCAGGCAGGCAGGCAGGCAGGCAGGCAGGCAGGCAGGCAGGCAGGCAGGCAGGCAGGCAGGCAGGCAGGCAGGCAGGCAGGCAGGCAGGCAGGCAGGCAGGCAGGCAGGCAGGCAGGCAGGCAGGCAGGCAGGCAGGCAGGCAGGCAGGCAGGCAGGCAGGCAGGCAGGCAGGCAGGCAGGCAGGCAGGCAGGCAGGCAGGCAGGCAGGCAGGCAGGCAGGCAGGCAGGCAGGCAGGCAGGCAGGCAGGCAGGCAGGCAGGCAGGCAGGCAGGCAGGCAGGCAGGCAGGCAGGCAGGCAGGCAGGCAGGCAGGCAGGCAGGCAGGCAGGCAGGCAGGCAGGCAGGCAGGCAGGCAGGCAGGCAGGCAGGCAGGCAGGCAGGCAGGCAGGCAGGCAGGCAGGCAGGCAGGCAGGCAGGCAGGCAGGCAGGCAGGCAGGCAGGCAGGCAGGCAGGCAGGCAGGCAGGCAGGCAGGCAGGCAGGCAGGCAGGCAGGCAGGCAGGCAGGCAGGCAGGCAGGCAGGCAGGCAGGCAGGCAGGCAGGCAGGCAGGCAGGCAGGCAGGCAGGCAGGCAGGCAGGCAGGCAGGCAGGCAGGTATGTATGTACGTATGTACGTATGTACGTATGTATGTATGTATGTATGTATGTATGTATGTATGTATGTATGTATGTATGTATGTATGTATGTATGTATGTATGTATGTATGTATGTATGTATGTATGTATGTATGTATGTATGTATGTATGTATGTATGTATGTATGTATGTATGTATGTATGTATGTATGTATGTATGTATGTATGTATGTATGTATGTATGTATGTATGTATGTATGTATGTATGTATGTATGTATGTATGTATGTATGTATGTATGTATGTATGTATGTATGTATGTATGTATGT
>JAXIVJ010010135.1:10000-27500 GCA_036785665.1 Chirona hameri
TGTGTGTGTGTGTGTGTGTGTGTGTGTGTGTGTGTGTGTGTGTGTGTGTGTGTGTGTGTGTGTGTGTGTGTGTGTGTGTGTGTGTGTGTGTGTGTGTGTGTGTGTGTGTGTGTGTGTGTGTGTGTGTGTGTGTGTGTGTGTGTGTGTGTGTGTGTGTGTGTGTGTGTGTGTGTGTGTGTGTGTGTGTGTGTGTGTGTGTGTGTGTGTGTGTGTGTGTGTGTGTGTGTGTGTGTGTGTGTGTGTGTGTGTGTGTGTGTGTGTGTGTGTGTGTGTGTGTGTGTGTGTGTGTGTGTGTGTGTGTGTGTGTGTGTGTGTGTGAACGCATGCGTTGAGTTGTTTACGCGTGGGGACGCGGAGTCCGCGCCCGGTGTGAAGCCTGCTTAAGCTGGCGGGCTGCGGCAGACGCCCGGCCCGGGCACAGGATGTCGGGGTCAATCCGGTACCTATCTGCCGATCTGAGGTCGCACCGAGCACCGCGCCGGTCCCGAGAAAGCCTGCGGGGTCACGCGAGACACGGCTGCAGAGGGAGTCCCGGAACAAACGGTTCGTATGGAGACCATGGGATGTGCGGGGCGGGCTGCCGGCCGCGGAGGCCACAACACAGGACGCAGCTGACACCCTGCTGGGGAGCCGGCTGTCGACAGCGGTCCGGACGGCGTCAGGAGCCACTGACGACTAACGAGCCACGACCGAACGAGCGGCACGGCAGCGCTCATCGGCGGGGAATGTGTGGTGGGAGGATGGCGGAGGAGAGTCACGGGTGACCACTGACCACAGACCACAGACGTGGCGAGATTGGGCTAGGTGGGGGGTCAGGGAACAAAGGAAGAGACGAGCAGAGTGCAAAACGGAATTAAAAAATTAGCGGTCATGCACCCATGCAGACACTGGCGGATCGAACCTTCGCTTTTTTTTGGGGGGGGGGGAACTTTTTGTGGCAAAAAGGTACCCCATTTGTTTCTCTCCGCAGATTTGGGCCGGTCACCATATTTTGGTATTCGAGCTTAAGAAATTAAATTTTTTAATCCACAAAAATTCAGTTTTATTTTATTTTTGGGGTTCAAAAACCAAAAATTTCGGAAATCCGAGATAGCCATTATGAAGAAAATGTAATTTCCTTTCTTTTGACGTGTTCTATTTGCAATTTGCTTCAAAGCTCTATTTTCTACGATTTTCCAAACATGTATCGTTTTTCCACCAAAAATGGCATGACATGACGTCATTAAAACGTCATTATCTCCCAAAACACTCCATCAATTTTATTGAGAGTTAGTGAGAAGACTTAGACTTGATGCAGCATAAGGTACTGAAAGTTTCACGTGGATATCTATCATAGTTTTCAGGTTATTGAGAAAATCCGGGAGGGGGCAGATACTTCTGATAAGGTTTGAGCTGGAAGTACCTATCTCAACCTACATTTGTTTCTGTAGGTATGTACCTACCTATAGTTTGTTTTATTTTAATTGCACAATTGCCATTCAGTTGCTGGCAATAGGTCCAAAAAAAAAAAAATTATTGACGCGTCAATTTTGTATGCAAAGTGGGCGGAGCTTGTCATAGGCACTGTATAACAAAATGGGCACAATTATTGACAACATTTCGCTAAAACCACCTAGTCCCCATGGAAAATGACCAGTCTTCAAAAATAACCACACCATGTGATGCACAACTGTTTACTCCATCCACCTCGGTCACAACTCAAACTGTTTACGTAAGTTTTTTTTTGTTTGTTTCGGGAAAGATTGAGACGCCATCACGTGGCGACAAATTACATCAAATATGTTTCTGTTATTTCCTTAGGATAACCTTTTTACATTTTCAAGTTTATATTTTGTAAGTAAATAAAACCAATTTTGTAATGTAATTACATGAAATTATTATGAAAAAGTATGTTTTCACCCATGCTGTTACTGCATCGATATTTTGATGGTGATTTGAATTTGAGTTAAAAAAATATTCAGGTGAGCCAAGGGATACAAAAATGTATGCACTTATAAAGCAATATTGCATCAATTTCCAAGATAATTATTGAACATCTAGGTGGCTGAAACTGTATTGCCACAATCAAGGGTGGAGCTTTTCAGAGCAAGTAGGTGGGGGGAAATATCGTATTGGGTGGTTGCTTTGCATGGCTGAGGTGAAAAATTGACAGTTTAACATTAGGAAACCTTCAAATCTGACAAACGTTGGTGGGGCAGAACATAAAAATGGTGGGGCCAAAATCAGAGTTAGTGGGGCAGTCACCCCACCATCTGAATAGGAAACTCCACCCGTGGCCACAATGCACAATGCACAGATTCACGTGCCATTCATCCCATCACTGTTATCCAGTGCTTCATAATTGCCGTTTGTAAATCGGTCATTTTCCCCAATACCATTTATATTGGGCCGGATCAAAATATTGACGCGTCAAAAACATTATTGTTGGGGCCTAGTACCAGCAACTGTATTGGGACCTTCGTGAGAATCACACGTTAATTTTGTACACGCCGCTGTCACGCGTCCCGAAAAGTTATTTCCACAAAAGCAACGCGTCATTTTTGACAACCATTTGCGCCGACATAGTGTAGATTGAATTCCAAATTGATACCATATTAAGTCCTACATGTACAAAAACGTTTGTTCGAGCTTCAATTCCGACTGGCAGCTTGCTGGCCGCTATTTTCTTGTCCAGTTGAGTTTTTTAAGCCCAGATTTTATGGTTAGAGCCGTGTTTTCCAAAATTCCCCAGTTTTTCACTGTGGATAGCTGGATTTTGATTGCTGAAAGTCAATTTTTACAATAAGTTATTAACGTTTTTGGGGGCCAAAAGACATGTTGGCCCCCCTTCCAGGCTGTTGGGGAGGGGGCCATGGCCTGACTGCCCCCCCCCCCCCTTCCAGGCTGTTGGGGAGGGGGTCATGGCCTGGTTGCCCCCCCCCCCCTCCCCCTGGATCCACCAGTGCATCCAAACAACTAAGTTGCGGATCAGGCCAAAACCGCAGGCAGTACAATTATCTCGAGTAAAGATTTGATGACTGTGGTGACCTGAATCATAAATTGAAACAAATCACGTCATCGGTAAATATAAGCATAGCATCAAGTGCAAAATTAAATGTACCTACAGCCATACCAGCAGTCACAATGTGTTCGTGACTCGTTACTAGGTATTGGTTATTGTGTCAAAGACCATTGTTTATTATCATGCCACCAGCAGCAGTTATTGTGTTGCTTGTTTCCAAGCCCACAGCTTCGATGTCTGTTGCCATGCCAGAAGCCATGATGCAACCATGGCGTGTCGAAGTGTAACCATCCGTGCTGCCTCCCGCGCAGGGGAAACCGCTGAATGTGAGAAAGACCACCGCCCCCGTCACCAGCAGAACTCCGAACCCCGATCGGCACGGACTACCAGTCACCATCGGCGGCACGGTCCTCCCACGGTCCGAAAGGCGCGCCAGCCAGCCTTTACAGGTCACACATGGCGTGTCTGGGCGGCAGCTGACCGCAGCCACTCAGCGCTCATGGTCGGACTGTGACGGACCAGCCGCCTGATTCCGGCACAGCGAGCGGCGCCTGGTTCGGCGCAGTCCCGCCGTGTGAGAGCGTGATACCACCGCGGCCGTGACCACAACGTCCAGTCATTAGCTCTCCGATGCCTCGCCCACCGCAGCGGCGGCGGCGGCGGTCCAGTTACGACCGCGGCGACACGGCGGTCACAGCACAGCTCTCGCGGTCACTGCCCCGATAATCGGGCCGGCCGGCCAGCACTGGCCGTGGCAGCCGCGACGATCGCTCACGTCCTGCTCCGACCAGTGAGTGTTGAAATGCAGCTGCGATCAGTCAGCGCCAGGCACAGACAGCTAGCCGGCCACGCACGCGCAGCCGGAGACAGACGCACCCGGCCGGCCGGCACGGTCACGCTCACGCACGTGTCGAGGGCAGCGGCTTTATGTCGGTTTGAGAGCTCACAGCGGTGTCAGCAGCACGCACACCAGTCACTGCACAGCACAGCTGCAGGGACCGCGATCGACGATAGATGGTCCTGGCCAGAGCCCTTTGTTTGAGGCGTATCGATGGGAGGAGATAGTAAAGACGCGAATTATCTGATTTCGAAACGACATTCCAGGCCCCAGGGTGATATTAAACTTAACAATACTCGCTGACGTTACATTAAAATACAGACATAAACCCAGTCCCCATGTCAAACGTTTCTAATTATATCGTAAAGCACACCGAGCCGGCAAGAGACCCACACTGGTGCCACACATGGCTGCACATGTATTTAGTGGACTGTGGAGGCCCCATATCGGGGCTACCCGGCCGACGAGGCAGACCCGGGCGGGCCCTCACTCCCCCGCGGCCGGGCTGTGCGGACGACTGGCTATCGCGGCGCGGCTGACCGGCTATCACGGCGCTGGCGGCGGCCGGCGGCGACATTCGCGGCGCACCGCGACCGGCGGCGGCGCTGGCGGCGCGCCGTGCTACTGATCCACTGAATGGTCGTCTCGGAGCCGTCTGAAGCAGCCGGCGGAAGTGGGGCGGCTCAAATCAGCACAGACAGTAATGGACAGGCCAACTGGCCAGCTGGGAGAGTCGGACGGACAGACAAGACAGCTGGGGCAACGGAAAGACAAGACAGGTGGGAGGAACCGGCAGACTAGACACCTGACTCCTGAGAGGCACACCAGTCGGGAGGAGCACACAGACGCCTGAGAAGCACGCTCAGATGGGAGGCACGGACCACACTGGACCTCCCTGTACACCGACTTACGTCGCACTGTCTCCGCACAGCCAGACACATGACTAATCCTATAGAACTGTCGGCATGGGTGGCTGGGAGACCACGACCACCCCGTGCCGCGCCGTCAGTTTACGGCTGTATAAGGCCCCGCCGGCCCGGCGGCCCGGCGGCGGACAGCGGTGCCCTGACTCCGGTTAATCAGCCGGCAGAACAATGGGCCGCCGTGCCGGCAGCGCAGATCGCAGCTCCACCCTCCGCCGGCCCAGGGCAGCTGCAGGGATGGGTGTTGGCTGGCTCGAGCGGCGCGCGGCAGGGCGGGGTCCTTCACTCACTTCCGGCCTCCTACAGAGAGACAAGAGAGCTGAGACGGCCGGCACGCCTCACGCCGGCACGGAGCCGTCTCCGCCCGGGCAAATAAGCAGCTTTCTCACGAGGCTCTGCACTCTCTGTGCTAATAAACAAAACCGCTGAGAGAGTCCAGGAAACGACTAAATGACGGAAGGAAAACCCACTGAGGTAAATACAGGTGAGTGCCAGGTATGCAGGTGGATTACGGGGCAGGTACTGCAGTCACTGCATTCGGGGCGGGGCGGAGTACGCCCGCTAGTGGCACGGAAACAATTATATTCACTCATCAGCCATAACAGGAAAACACCGTAAACACATCCGCCGTCACGCCCCGCGCACGTCCAGTGACCACTGTCAACGGGGCTGGATCAACCCACCCCTTCAGCACCGGTGAATTGTCGCGGTACACGGCGCCGGGGCCGGCCTCCGTCGGGGAGTGCAGAGTGCAGAGTCTGCAGACCCGAGCACTCGTGCCACGCGACATTCTCAGAATTCGAACATATTGCAGCGGAATCAGTGCCCTGGAAAATTGTGGCAATTATACGTGTGATGCCACCGCCGCCGGCTCGGGACTGGCTGCCTAGGATAGTGCGGCAGATTGCGTTTAATCCGCCCGGCCTACCGACCAGTGTAATTAGGTCTCCAGATAGACGGCAATGACGTCATCAGGAATAAGTGTTCCCGTTCTGGTAACAAAGGAGAGGTTTTATCAAATATGACATTTGCCTACTCTAACCTTCCAGTCTCCAGCCACACACCGACAACGTCTAATCCAATTAGACAGAATATGTATCAGTGAATGATAACCATTATTCATCTAACCGGATGTTGGATGCATATATTCCAATTACATTGAACACGTGCGAACTTGGAATCCTACAGCACCAAGTTGAAAGACAACATCTGTACACTCAGAACGCAGTTACTGAAACATGTAGACCGTGAAGTGAACGTCCTCGCCTGGGAAACTGCATCTGCAATCCAGCCCGCCCTCTGAATTTGCGTATCACGAATCAGCACTCTTTCACGGCCACCGTCGAGGCAGGGTGGGGTGAGGCGGGGTACGGCGAGAGACGAGGCAGGGTGGGGTGAGGCGGGGTACGGCGAGAGACGAGGCAGGGTGGGGTGAGGCGGGGTACGGCGAGAGACGAGGCAGGGTGGGGTGAGGCGGGGTACGGCGAGAGACGAGGCAGGGTGGGGTGAGGCGGGGTACGGCGAGAGACGAGGCAGGGTGGGGTGAGGCGGGGTACGGCGAGAGACGAGGCAGGGTGGGGTGACGCGGGGTACGGCGAGAGACGAGGCAGGGTGGGGTGAGGCGGGGTACGGCGAGAGACGAGGCAGGGTGGGGTGAGGCGGGGTACGGCGAGAGACGAGGCAGGGTGGGGTGAGGCGGGGTACGGCGAGAGACGAGGCAGGGTGGGGTGAGACGGGGTACGGCGAGAGACGAGGCAGGGTGGGGTGGGGCGGGGTACGGCGAGAGACGAGGCAGGGTGGGGTGAGGCGGGGTACGGCGAGAGACGAGGCAGGGTGGGGTGAGGCGGGGTACGGCGAGAGACGAGGCAGGGTGGGGTGAGGCGGGGTACGGCGAGAGACGAGGCAGGGTGGGGTGAGGCGGGGTACGGCGAGAGACGAGGCAGGGTGGGGTGAGGCGGGGTACGGCGAGAGACGAGGCAGGATGAAACGCCAGTCCTGGGCGTGTCCCTGTGCTCAGGCTCTGAACGGGGCCCCGGCGCCGCGCCGCGCGCCGCCTGAACCGGTTCTCCGTGGCCGTGATCCCCCGAGTCCCGTTACGCCCGTCACGCCCCGTCACACCCAGGAGGCCCGGGGAGCCCCGCGGGAGTCTGTGTTGTAACCGAACAACACGACATGATTCAGCCGCATAATCTACGTCACCAACTGACGGCGCTGCTTAACACTCAGCGGCGGAAGGCCGATGGCGATTAGAAGTAACCGGCGTGATTCAGGCGGCCAGGAAAGACGGGTGACTACGCTGCACGCGGTTCCAGGATCGGCACAACTACGTCACCACCGCGCGGCCGGGGTCGGCACGACACAACTCGCCGGTGACGTCTGGTGGTGTAGCGGCCGCCTGTAGAAACCCGCCGCCGAACTGCAGGCTTGACGTCTCAAAAGTGTTCTGTGACAGCTGCTCTGATCACGCGATATCATTAGTTCGCGAGGGCCGGCCGCCCCACGGTATGACGACACCGGACCGTCCGCGTCGGACTGGTATGAACCTTCTCAGATTGGGACACCCGAACAGAACAGAACAGCACAGAACAGAACACAGGCTGTCAGCCCGAACAAGACCGGCAACGCAGATAGAGACCGAGCGCCGCTGTCTGGGTCGTTTCCCAACAGCCCAGTCTCAGCCGCCGCCCATCAACTCCGGTGATCGGCTAGCCAGGGCTGACACAGACTCCGGTAATCGGCTAGCCAGGGCTGACACTGACTCCGGTAATCGGCTAGCCAGGCCTGACACTGACTCCGGTGATCGGCTAGCCAGGCCTGACACTGACTCCGATGATCGGCTAGCCAGGCCTGACACTGACTCCGATTATCGGCTAGCCAGGGCTGACACTGACTCCGATGATCGGCTAGCCAGGGCTGACACTGACTCCGATGATCGGCTAGCCAGGACCGACCTGACCTAACCTGACACGGTGTGACATGACAAGAGGCCAGGCGGGACGGAGCAGACCGGGACCAGGACAGGTCGGAGCGGGACAAGGTGGAGCCGGGCAGGGCGGGGGGTTGACGCACCCGGCCGCCCGCCGGCGGCGTGCTGCCCTAATGGCCGATCATTACCGCCGACCCAGCCTGACCCGGCCGTAATTGTGAGAACCTCGACGGCGGCGCCTCCCGCTGGAGGTCATTGCACAAAGACGAACACGCCCGGCGGCGTTCCGCCACCGTCACCGCCGGCGCCGCCACTACACCGACCGACCGACCGCCGCCGGCTGCCCGCAGTAATGAAGCCACGGCGCCGCGCCGGCGGAGCCGGAACAGCACGAGGCGCTGAAGTTCGGCAGTCCCAGCGCCGCAGTCCCAGCAGTCCCAGACAGCACCCGGGCAGCACCCGGGCAGCACCCGGGCAGCACCCGGGCAGCACCGGGGCAGCACTCAGCAGCGCTGCACAGACTGACACTACCGCCGGACAGACACACTGGCACGGCCTTCAACGCAGTCAGCAGCGGCCTCACTCTCATCACGCCGTCGACGGCGACAGAAGCCGTAAACACACCGACCGGAGCAGCGCGCACAAAAAGCCGCTCGTGGGACGCCGGGCGTCCGCCCAGCGATAGGCATGTGGAACCGTACTGTGTGTAACCGCCGCACCAGGCCGCACCAGGCCGCGGCATCGGCGGTGGCGGCGGCGGCGGCGGCGGTGGTGGTGGTGGGGTCAGCGTAGGGTCAGTCGCGCTGCAAAATACAGGCAGCGAGCCCCGCCCTTCGCCGGTACACGGCTGCGAACCTGTCGGGTTCGGCCGGGTCGACCGAGGGCGCGGCCGTGCATCAGTCGCTGAGCTGGCGATGTTTCCTGGCCAGGCGGCGCGGCGCGGGAACCTCCGCGGCGTTCCCAGACACCGACAGCGCCGCGCGGCAGTCCGACGGCGAGGGCTGGGAACGGACGGGCGCCGACGCGGCCGGGCATCCGGGGCATGCGGCAAAACGCTGCGCTGCACAGAAGGTATGAGCGACACAGCCGGAATGAGCAGACAGACAGACAGACAGACAGGCGACAGCGGACATGTCGTACTGCTGAGTTGGCCGAGCGGACCGGAGCGCGCGATCCGGCCGAGGCGCCAGCGAGGTGCTGTGCCCTGCTCGACTTCAGAGCTGCAGCAGCTGCCTCCGCCACCCAAGCTCAAAAAGGGGCATTTATTGTTGACGTCCGACCAAATTATGCCGTGTTAACAGCAATTTGCCAGACCAAACTTGACAAGCAAACTGAACGCACAGGTTTGGAAATTATTATCGACGCATAAAAGGTCAATCAAGAACTGCCTTGCAACGGAAAAAGTGACACGAACATAGCCAGCAACGCTGCGCGAATAAATGTTAATCAAATCACAATCGGCCTTTGTGGCATACTAGGTCAGCCAATTGAGAGCTACTCTTTCAAATGACTGCGCACTTGCCTTGTGTTGAGCATGCACAATGGGTTCGCTTGTACCCAGCGCTTCAGCTCCGAAAACAAACTCCTCAGCTTACTCGGCTGCTCCCGGCACCCTGTTAACCCGGCCGTCAGCCAATGCTGATTTGAACTCAAACCTAGCCCAGCCCTACCAGCAGCGTAGCGGGGTTCCACGAGAAAACAATTTGCTTGAACGATTTCGATACCGCGATCCTCGGCCACATAGTTTAGATGATTACACTCAAAAGCGCCGGACCTTAGAGAGAAATGGTCCGAATTGGCCCGCTCAGACGTACCGTGCCAGGGGATTAATGAACCCACTCCAGCCAAGCCCCTCACATTCCTTCGCTGGCCGTGCGTCAGCGTGAACCAAGCTCCAGTCACCGGCGCGCGCCTGGTCCGTGATGCACACCACCACCGGCCGTCGGCCGAACCGGCGGCAATTCCGATCATTGTCTGGAAAAAGGCCTCCAGCAGTGGACACTGCAGCAGCGGCCGGTGTGTGGTGCGCCCCGGCCCCGTCACCACTCTCCGTTCCCGGGACTACGGCCCTCGGTCCGGGAGCGGCCGGCCTCGAGGTCGCGGCCGTTCGCCGAAGCGGCGGCGAGTGGCGCCGGCTGTCTCCCCGCTGCGTCACATTCCATCGCAGCGAGCCGTCAGCCCAGCACACCGCCGCCTCTGAAAGCCCCTCAGTAGCCTCTGAAAGCACCGCGGCCAGCCGGCCAGGTGGACGGAGGAGACACGCGGACGACGGGCCAACGACGGCGCGGGCGAGCGGCGACGGCCCGGCTGGCGGGGGAGCCGCGAGGAGCGGACGGTTGGGGCACGCGAGCCGGACGCCGCGGGATTTAAACGGCCACCCGCGGCGCCGCCATTCACCGGTGACACGAGGGGACCGTGGGTACAGCGGTTCGGCGCCCGTGGGCCCGCCGCAGACACAAAGGACGGCAGCAGGAGCCGGCAGACCCGCTACTCCGAGCCGCAGCGGAGCGGCACAGAGGCAGAGCACGCCACTGTGGACTTGTGCGCCGAACGATGAGCTGCAGCATGGAACCAATGGCCGGTAATCGACGACGAAAAACGCCCATCAAACACACGACTAAGCGATACCATATCGCGGCTGACCAGTTTCCGCGACTCCAGTCCTTCCGTCGGTTGAATTTTAAACGTCGTTCCGCCTCAGCAATACCATGTGTCCACATGTTCCGAGTATGCCCCCTCAGCGTTCCACTGCTGGCCGAGCCTGCGGAGTATGCACTGCACAAACGGCCGGCCGGCACGCCGGAGCCCGTTTCCCAGGCGGCGCCTTCCGGCGTCACACACGAAACACCACCCCGCCGTCACGAGCGACAGGCGCTTCCTCCGTGGCGCGGACGTGACGGCCACGGCGCCACCGACACGCAGGCCGCGTGACGCGGAGACGTGATGGGGACGTGACGAGGTGACGACCGGCTAGGGACTCCGACCGCCTCGTACCTGCATTCAGTCCCTCAACCGTCCCTACAGTCTCTCAACCGTCCCTACAGTCTCTTAACCGTCCCTGCAGTCCCTCGACCGGCCCTACAGTCCCTCAACCGGCCCTACAGTCCCTCAACCGTCCCTACAGTCCCTCAACCGTCCCTACAGTCCCTCAACCATCCCTACAGTCTCTCAACCGTCCATACAGTCCCTCAACCGTACATACAGTCTATCAACCGTCCCTACAGTCCCTCAACCGTCCCTACAGTCTCCGACAGTCACCGACCAGTGTCAGAGAAGTGGCCCGTTTCTCCATTTTTCTGAATTTGGAAGTTTTGTTCCGTGAAAACTGTGAATGTAAAGAGTGATTTTGTTTAGTCTGCGGGTGAAAATGGCTGACGAGCATAACAAATAGACTGAGACTTGACTTTCCGAACAATGGCCGGAACGTGACAGTGATGAGACACATTTATTTTTAATCGTAAGGCGCAACCTCCAAATTCCCAACATCCGAAATTTCTGCAGTGATTTAGGGAAGGAAAACTGGTACTTTTCCAAAAATTACACTGTTTTAAACCCCCAATTTTTTCAAGCGTATTCAGGTTACAACCCCGCCACCGATACTATCGTCATCGGGGCCATGAATAACTCTGGGACACTAAAAACACGTTATGCAAAAAACGGCAGTACTTTAGACTGAGACTTGAGCCCAGTTTCCCATATATGCATACGCAACGATACAAGGTACCTTTTTAACATACGACCCAGGAGTCTCGGTCCCCGACTGACGCCAAGACCATAGCTGTACAGGAAATGCGACTGACGATTCATCAACTTTTCACATATATGCACATATTGGCATATATGAAAATAGGTTGTGTGGAAACGCGTATAAAAAATACGAAAAAATTACTGGTATACGCATTAAAAAAAAATGTGTTCCGCCGCTGTCGGAAAATGTGTTCCTCGAACTTAGATTGGGGAACCACTTTTCTGACACTGGTCCCCGACGCGACGGCCCGCGACAGTTCCCGACGGTCCACCACGATCCGCCAGTCCTCGACGGTCTCGAACAGCCCGTGTGCTGTCGGCAGCACGCGGTAGGCGACAAGCAGGCGGGGACCGCGCCGGCCGCCCGGCTGGCAGCAGCTGTCTGGGTCGTGACGTCCCCCATCCGGTCGCTTCGATATCGTGCTGTAAAAACTCAGACGTGCCGGCCGTGCCGCCGCCGCTCCAGTGACAGGTGTGGACGGCGGGCGGTGTTGACGGACGAAGGTGTTCCTCTCTTCTGCACGCAGACCAGCAGACGGCCGGAGGTGCCGACGACGCGCTGACATCAGACGGCCGGAGGTGCCGACGACGCGCTGACAACACAGCGAGTGGCGCGAGAGGTGACGAACGGCGGGTGACGGACCTGAACGCACTGCCAGAGTGCGCTCCTAGCGCCGAGAACGCGGGCCTGACCGAGACAGACAGACCCGTCTGTGAGGCGCAGCTGGGAAGGGGGGGGGGACTGGGGAGGGAGCGCTAATCTCTGAAAGGCAGGCGTGGACATGACAGACATGGAGGGGAGCTGCTGCCCGCGAGCGTTGGGTAATGTGCCGGGGGGTGTGGCAGCGAACTGCCGCTCAGCTGGAGGTGGCAGGCGCCGCGCCAGGGCAGGGCGTGCCGCTCACTCAGCCCCAGAGCGACGGCTCGACGGCGACGGCGGGAGGTGCACCCGCGCCCGCGGCCCATCAGACCGGCTGAACACGACGTGTTCGGATGTTCGACTGACGCCTGGAGCCTGAAGCGCCGGCTAGCCCGCTGTTTATCGAGTCTGTCTGTCCTTGTCTGTCTGTCTGTCCACTTCTCGGGGCGCTCACCCCGCCGAGCGCCGCTCTTATCCTCGAGTTCCGTGTCGCTCTCCCTCCGCTGTTGCGGTGCGCCCGTCGCCCGCTGTTCTCACACGCGGTCCTCGTCGCCGGCGCCAGGTGCGAATTCGGCGCCGAGTCGGCTGGTCGGCCGGTTGCGGCGCAGGTGAGAGAGCTTGACATTGCCGCTCGCGCGTCCGGACGCTGGTCCGGGACAACAAAGGGAGCCGAGCGGCGAGCGAGCCAATATTAGCAGTCTGACTTCTGTTTGTAACCGCCGGGGCCTCGCCGATTGCTCAGCGTTCAGATTCCTTCCCGATTCAGAACGACTTACAACAAGGTGCCTTTCAAACTCGAGGCCATCGAGGAAACAAATTAGCCACCAGCATGCATAAAGAGCGATCTGATAATTTATCTGAGCCGTGTGGTATAAGGAACGAAAACAGACAATAAATAGAAACGGCTCACAAAGGTTGGGATTTCCAGGTTGTCATATTTTACTTATTCTTGGGAATCAATCTAACAAAAACAATGTAACTCGGAAACAGGGGCTCTGCCACAGGGGGGACGGGAGGGACGTGTGCCCCCCCCCCCCCCCTCATTTTCGGATTTGAACATTACGCCTATGGGCGTTCCATGGAAAAAATATATTTCAGAATGCCTCCGTCCACTCCACTCCACACCCCCTCCCCTCCCCTCCCCCCCCCCCCCCCCACTTTCGAAAGGTGGCGGCGCTTTGGCTCGGAAACAGATAACGAAACGCTAGGTAGAGATTTGATAACAAATGTGCCTCTCCTTTGGAATTTATTGGATGAGCTTGAAGAGCAGACATTCCAATCCCAACACCGGCTTTGTGGCTTTACTACTTTTACTAACAAAAGCTGAGGAGTTTCACCGCACCGCACATTTGAAGTAAACCTCTTCAAGGTAACCCACATGTAGATGATTCGCCTTGGTCTTATCTTTCGTGGTAACAAGCACAGCAACTTACTGAGTTAAGACCGTAAGCAGGATCGCGAGGACGAGGCCAAGGCGCTGAGGCAACTGAGGCAATTTCCCCTTCCTCGACTGGTATCCAACAAAACACGCTCGATGGCGCAGCGACCGTGTCCTCGACTGGTATTTAAAAAGACGCGCTCGATGGCGCAGCGACCGTGTGTCATGTGGGGTCTTCTGACAGCCTGGCTTGCCTGCTCATGTGAAATCCGAATCCGTATGTTGACTGAACACCGACGAAACAGTAAAGCCAATGAGGTAGCGGGAAGCTGGCCTGCAGAAGCAGAGCACCATTCCACCGGCGTTGGTCGTGGTTCGCGACTCCTCGCGTCAATGAGGCGTTGGTCGTGGTTCGCGACTCCTCGCGTCAATGAGGCGTTGGTCGTGGTTCGCGACTCCTCGCGTCAATGAGGCGTTGGTCGTGGTTCGCGACTCCTCGCGTCAATGAGGCGTGGGTCGTGGTTCGCGACTCCTCGCGTCAATGAGGCGTTGGTCGTGGTTCGCGACTCCTCGCGTCAATGAGGCGTGGGTCGTGGTTCGCGACTCCTCGCGTCAATGAGGCGTTGGTCGTGGTTCGCGACTCCTCGCGTCAATGAGGCGTGGGTCGTGGTTCGCGACTCCTCGCGTCAATGAGGCGTTGGTCGTGGTTCGCGACTCCTCGCGTCAATGAGGCGTTGGTCGTGGTTCGCGACTCCTCGCGTCAATGAGGCGTGGGTCGTGGTTCGCGACTCCTCGCGTCAATGAGGCGTTGGTCGTGGTTCGCGACTCCTCGCGTCAATGAGGCGTTGGTCGTGGTTCGCGACTCCTCGCGTCAATGAGGCGTGGGTCGTGGTTCGCGACTCCTCGCGTCTACTAGGCGTTGGTCGTGGTTCGCGACTCCTCGCGTCAATGAGGCGTTGGTCGTGGTTCGCGACTCCTCGCGTCAATGAGGCGTGGGTCGTGGTTCGCGACTCCTCGTGTCAATGAGGCTGCGGGTTATCGAACGGAGTACAAACTGCAGACCATGAAGGCGACGGGCCTGGCACACCCACTGTACCCATGTTGATAATCATCAACTCATGTCTGGAGCTTTTGCAAAACGTTGGTGGGGCAACACATTATGTTGCTGCATGGGCGTAGGAACGTTTTGAAAAGTGGGGGGGGGGCAGCCGCAACCTCACCGGATAACGCCCTTCTAACTCGAAAAAACTATAAGGGCTAGAAAGACGCGGAAAAGGAGTTGGAAAACTCTTGATAAAGACATTCGAAGTTAATTCGGGTATGATTTGGCTCAGGTCAATATTGAGGTCACCAGAGGTCATCAAAAGTAAAATTGTCCAATACAGGACTATGCTTTAGAAACCCCTAAATATCCCGGGAACTATAACAGCTAGAAACAAACGGAAAAAAAACGAAAGCTCATGAAAAACGCAATCGCACTTGGTGTCATAAAATTGTATATCAGGTAAAGAGTTTAGGCTCCACTCCAGAGGTCACTGCACCTATACCGAACCAACATCAACGATCGAAGAGGGAGAAATCGCTCAAAAGTGAGGGTGCAGTTAAAGGAAATAGTTCACCTTCAACATTAGTTTTAAACTGAGATAGCAGCTTTGTAGCCCGTGTTGGGAAACCCCTATCTGCAAGTTTATTGCCTGAAAAGACTCTCCAGCCGAATATATTTGAGTTTTTGGCGAAGGAATGCGGTGCTGGCGAAAGAATGTTGTACTGGTTTTAGCCCGGGCAGAGGCTATACCATCACCCAATCAGCTTGCAGCTGGTGCTAGCAAGCGATCGCCGGCCGCCGGTTGGCACATCTCCAATGCGAGTCTATCTTTACGCGACTACTTTCGAATCTGATTGGCTGAACCATTGTTTACATTCGCGTGACGTCAGGACTCTGACTCAGAGAGTATGCATATAGTTTTGATAAACAATACAAATGTACGGCCTTCTGTCCTGAATCGGCGCGATATAAGGCCATTTTTGACAATATAAAAAGAAATTGTATTACAAAATATAATCAAATCGTGTTGGGTAAAAATTTTCCAAGGTGAACTATTTCCTTTAACATTGTTGGCTTCCTCGACCTAAAACGTGGAGCCCTGGCCTCTCCTCTCTCTCTCTCCCCTCTCTCCTCTCTCCTCTCTCCTCTCTCCTCTCTCCTCTCTCCTCTCTCCTCTCTCCTCTCTCCTCTCTCCTCTCTCCTCTCTCCTCTCTCCTCTCTCCTCTCTCCTCTCCCCCCCGGTTCTTAGGCATGCTAATGGGAATTATGGCATTGTGGGGTTATGTCATCGTTATTCCACCAGCTTTAAGGCATTCATCTCGAATCAATATCAGCGATCGAATAGGGTGAAATCGCTGAAATGTGAGGGGCCAGTTATCATTTCCCCCTTCCCCCCCCCCCCCCCGGCTAAAAAGTGGGGCATGTGATTGTGGCCCTCGCCCCATTCCCTACGCGAGGTCGTGAAATAGTTACTTGTCCCAACTGCAAGGCATTCATCTCAAACCAATATCAGTGATCGATGAGGGATAAATCGCTCAAGTGTGTGTGTGTGGGGAGAGCAGTTACCATTACTGCCCCCCCCCCCTGCCTCAAAGTGGGAGCCCATGTGGCCCCCCAGCCCCCGTTCCTACGCCTATGATTGTGAAGTTGTGAATTAATAATTATTCTGCCAACTTTATGGCATTCATATTGAACCAATATCAGTGATTGAAGAATTAGAAATCGCTCAAAAGTAGGGAGCAGTTAAAATTGTTGGATCCCAGCCTAAAAAGTGGGGCCTTAGCCTCCCCGGCCCCCTTGTTCTTACGCTTATGGGTTATGACTTATTGGTATTGCGGGGTTGTGAATTCATCATTATTTTCGCAACTTTAAAGCATTCATATCGAACCAATATCAGTGATTGAAGTAGGAGAAATGTTCAAAAGTAGAGGAGGGGGGCAATTAACATTGCTGGCCCCCCAGCCTGAAAAGTAGGGGGCCATGACCCCCACGGACCCCCCTCCCCCCGTTCCTACGCCTATGTATTGTTGAGTGTGAGTACATAGCTGAAAATGTCCTGCTCAAGTGCTCAACATAAGAATACTGAATACTTGCGAATATGGCAAGAGTTGGTTAGGTAATGACCCAACCAACTGATAAGGTCACTGCATCCATTGCCGCCAAGGCTGTTGGCAACTGTCGGCATGCAGATATTCGCGATTATCAACATTAGGCATACACGAAGATAGACATACGTCTGGTGATTAGTTATGAAAGCCACAAGGACATCGACATTCAAACATCATATTTTGACAGAAAGCAGTCAACACTGAAGGACAGCAATCGCACAATACAATTAGTAATGCAACAGTTGTGTAGAGTCCACACGCCCATAGGCGTAGCAACAGGGGGGGGGGCATGGCCCCCTCACTTTTCGGCCATTTTTGGGGGCTAAAATCTTTATTTTTGCTTGGTGAGAAAAGTGTTTGATGGCAAAAGGTTCGCCAAGACGAGAACAGCCCAAATCTGCAAAGAAATATTCCATAGGGGAGTTGGGGTACTCTCAAAACGAGATCACAGTTTCACTGCCCCCCCCCCACACACACACACCCACACACACACCCACACACACACCCACACACACACCCACACACACACCCACACACACACCCACACACACACCCACACACACACCCACACACACACCCACACACACACCCACCCACACACCCACCCACACACCCACCCACACACCCACCCACACACCCACCCACACACCCACCCACACACCCACCCACACACCCACCCACACACCCACCCACACACCCACCCACACACCCACCCACACACCCACCCACACACCCACCCACACACCCACCCACACACACACCCACACACACACCCACACACACACCCACACACACACCCACACACACACCCACACACACACCCACACACACACCCACACACACACCCACACACACACCCACACACACACCCACACACACACCCACACACACACC
>JAXIVJ010010135.1:32500-37500 GCA_036785665.1 Chirona hameri
CATTTTCCAAATTTTTATAAATACAAATTTGGAAACTGGGAAAATGAATTAATTCAGTGTCTGGCAGAGGCTCTTCTTGACAGTACAGAATTGTTAGCCCCAGGGCCCACTCCCTTCATAAAATATTAACTTGCATGCGGGATACATGTTTAGCTAGTCTGCCGAGTTCCGAAAAAAGGCGACGCGAACGCAAAGACGCGGACATCGGCACCCAGAAGCTGCTCCAGCGGTGCCCAACTTGCTGGACCGAAGAGATAATAGTGGGGCCAGGCCAGGACCATCTCCCCAAGCCATCTCGCCCCAGGCTCCTCCAGATCCACAGGGACCATTTATGCGCGGGAAAGTCGTTATGCCTCTTGCTGCTTTCAAACCATTTGCACTGTTACCAGTTGTTTGTTACAGTTCGGTACATATGTAATGTATACAGTTATTATTATCATATGTACTATTGAGCGCTGACTGCCACCGGTCATCGTGATTTACTATCCGAAGAATATGTATATGAAAAACTACCTTAATTTCAATGTTTGTTATCATTCCGAGATGTGCAACCAGGAATAGGGGTTACCTGAGGCTTGGCTCCACTCACGGTCTGGTTCCAATATTAAAATTTAGTTTTACACGACCTAAAATTAAAATTTTCGCGCCGCGCGGCGTCGCATCGGTGGCCATCGTCATAACGAAGCCATCGCCATCGTCTTCGGTTCGTTGTAACGGTGAATTGAATGACTAGCATGTTTAGCTTCTTATCCTCTGCAAGGCCCACCGCTAGAGCCTTTCATGGAATGGAATTCCCATGTGGGAATGGGAATGGGATGGAAATGGGTGGGAATGGGACATTTAAACAAAACGGGTTGGAATGTGTTTGGGACATGCCATATCATTTTGTAGCACTAAAGAAGGTGAAATATGCTGAAACGGGTGGGAATGGGAGCCTCATCAATTATGAATTGTGATTGGAACGGATTTGGGTCTGGCTGAATGGCCCGGCATGGGATGGAACGGGATGGAGGCTGAAAATGTGTCCCATGAAGGGCTCTACCCACCGCCCATATTTCTGGGTTTTATCAGGCCAACCCGTAAAATTTCGCGCCGCTTAGCGGCGCTAAATAACAAGTACCTACTATAACATGAAAACCACATTACAAATGCTGCAAAGGCTTAAACACACGCATACAAATGGGAGTACATTTTTTTCGTCATTTCATCCGATCTCCCACTCAAATATTATCGGCGACGCCCCTGCCCCCCCCCCCCCCGGTCAACCACTTTCTCGCTGACAGCTGACGACCTGCTACCTCCCCCCCCCCCACTCAACAACTTTTTGAAAATATACCACTGGATTTGCCCCCCCCCCCCCCCCCCAAAAAAAAACACTCACGACACTCACATCCGCCCCTGCACAAAACAAACACTCACATCCGCCCCTGCAGGTAGGTAAATTTAGAAATTAAATGCTTTCCGATGCTATGAATGATTCGATATCGATGCCGTATGCACTGGCAGATCCAAGGGGCATCAGTGGAAAATGCTCTCCCCCCCCCCCAGGAATCTGGGGGAGGGCAAAACAGTGTACCTGATGCAACTCAAGAAGCCCCAGTGACACTTAACCCGCGCCCCGCTGGGGAGGGGTGCAGAATCTACTCCCTCACGAATGTTATCAATAACTTGAAACTATGATAGATATCAACGTGAAACTTTCAGTACCTTATGCTGCATCAATGATAGGCCTCCATGCCAAATTTCAATGAAATTTATGTAGCATTGTGGGAGATAATGACGTTTTAATGACGTCATGTCATTTTTTGGGGGAAATCGATAAAGGTTTGACAAATCGTAGAAAATAGAGTTGTGAAGCAAATTGCAAATAAAATGTCAAGAGAAAGGAAATGACATTCTCTTCCAAATGGCTATCTCGGATTTTCGATTTTTTGGGGGTTTTTGACCCAAAAAAAAAAGTTTTTTTCGGGGAAAAAATCCACAAAATCAATTATTTTGAATTCGAAAAGTGAATTTCTTAAGCTCGAATACCAAAATAAGGTGACCGGCCCAAATCCGCGGAGAAAAAAAAAATAGGGCACTTTTTGCCACAAAAAGATCCCCCCACACGAAGAGGCTGGATCCGCCAGTGGCCGTATGGTGGAGAAATCGGATAATTCCACGTGTTTTACTTATTCGATATTATTTAAGGATGCATATTACATATCCTCCGTTTAAATGTGTTAGGTATTTAAGTCTTGCCTTCTGAGTTCTAGTAATCGAAAATATGCCGATAAAAATGACAAAAAATACAGCAACATCCTCATGACATTAAGCACACAAGTCACACAACTATAGTGAAATACCTGGATAATGCTCTAAAAAATATTCAAGAATTCGCACGTGTAGTGCGGAACAGCATCGTAAGATATGTGTAGTGCAGAACAGCATCGTAAGATATGTGTAGTGCGGAACAGCAACGTAAGATATGTGTAGTGCGGCACAGTATCGTAACATATGTGTAGTGCGGCACAGTATTTTATACAAATGTGTACCTATTGCGGCGCGGTATTTAATCAGAAACGCTGTCCCGCAGTGCAAACGAGATTAGAGTTTGGGGGACGTACGCAGAGATCCCGCTCTTAACTTGGGTAGACGTTCGAATTAAATCCGACCGAAGAATGTCGCAGCAAAATTGCGAAAACATATTGTTCGCACGTTTAGCTAAATGTTACTCGACATGTAAACACTCGACATGCATTCGCATTCACCGGTCCCGTCTGAGCACATCCCACTCCTCCCACGCATTTGGCTCACCACTGCCTTTCGCGAGCTGTCCTCGGTGAAGACCTTTGGCCCCTGGTCTGACGCGACAAATAGCTGGTGTTGTGACACCTCGTACATGAGCCTGCACTGTGTGAACGGCGCTGCTGGGGTGTCGCCAATCGGCGTCCCATGACCCGGCCCAGGGTGACAACAACGCACCAATTACAATTGTGTCAACGTCCTGGATCTCGAAATACGTAGTTGTCGTATGACTGAGAAAACATCACCGATGTTCACAGGACGTTTATAATCTCACACTTCAGAACAATGGTTTGGAGTAGGTATTACATCAAATCAACACCCAGTCCACACTGAGACCAGCTATCGACATTATTCAAAGCTGCTCAAGAGTCACATATATCCAGCCAAGGCTTTAAAAGATCAATGGTTGGAACTTGGATAGTCGGGCGCGGCTCACTTGGAGTCGGTGTGCTGAGGCGATGCGAGGAAAATCAGTAAAATTCGCTTTGGCATGGAACCCGATCAAAGCCAAATGCTTATGGGCATAAGCTCCAAACGGCTTACAGGGAAATATTCATCCTTTTCCACAAAAATGGAGTAATTACTTGAAATCGATAGACGAGACCAAAATGCATTGTAAATAGATCACATTTTGCATATAAACATTCCTACCGAAAGATATTTCAAGTTATAGTTGATAAGCGATTCACCCTTAAACGCTCGGTACTCAGCAAGTACTCGAAAACGAATTCAGTAAATTAGCCTTCGTACAGGCGCGCACACAGGATTTTCGTAAGGGGGGGGGGGGGTACGATCGCAAGGAGGCCCGTCAGACCACGAGAGGGCCCATCATTGCGGAGGGGGGAATTTTTCAGGTACGTTTTTGGAGTTGACTAGTTCACGGTATATATATATTTATATATATATATATATATATATATATATATATATATATATATATATATATATATATATATAGATAGATAGATAGATAGATAGATAGATAGATAGATAGATAGATAGATAGATAGATAGATAGATAGATAGATAGATAGATAGATAGATAGATAGATAGATAGATAGATAGATAGATAGATAGATAGATAGATAGATAGATAGATAGATAGATAGATAGATAGATAGATAGATAGATAGATAGATAGATAGATAGATAGATAGATAGATAGATAGATAGATAGATAGATAGATAGATAGATAGATAGATAGATAGATAGATAGATAGATAGATAGATAGATAGATAGATAGATAGATAGATAGATAGATAGATAGATAGATAGATATATATATATATATATATATATATATATATATATATATATATATATATATATATATATATATATATATATATACACATACACATACACATACACCTGCAACGTCAGGATGCAACAACTGCAACCTAGTCTTCAGTTCGCGGCCGAATATCAGGGATGCCGGAGATACCCCAGTGGTGCAGCTGGAGTGGTGTGCTGTTTCATTAGCCAGTTGGCAGCGACCCTCAAATGTAGCAAATCAGTTGTGGATTTCTTTATAGCACACTTTACTTCCCACACGTACCTCTCGGCGAGACCGTCACTCGCCGGGTGAAATGGCGCCGCTGTGACGTGTCTGATGCCACAGAGCAACCACCTGAGCCGCAGCCGCTGGTTGTGGAGCAGCCGGCGCCCGAATCCTCGCCGTCTGGTGCATCGGCAGCTGGTGCTGATCCGGTTGCTGGAGTGTCTGAGGTTCCGACTGGGAACTCTGAAACTGTGGTGCCGCCTGTGACTGCGGAAGCTGGTGAGACTGCTATATCCCTGCGGCGCTCTACACGAGTCAGAAGGCAAACTGACTTCTTCCGTTTTTTTATCTACTGTCATCTTAAATGTTGTGGTGTTGTGTTTCAAGAATGAGCTTGTATTTTGTTTTGTTAAAGTGTTATCGGTGTCCTTGGTAAAGGGAAGCGCGAATGTGGTAACTTGGCATCTCCAAGTTTGCATCTCGTTGACCGGCCGGATCAGACACTGACCGGCCGGGTCAGACGCGCCCCGGGGCACAGGTGAATGTGGCCCTCTGGGCCGGTGGTGACCGGTCTGCAAGCCGGGAGAGCAGGAGTTACGTGCCAGCCAGCATCGAATACAGACGCCTCAAGAATGCCTGTTTAACCACTACACCCCTCCCCTTATGAAATGCGGGGCCCCTCTAAGGCCCCTGGTGGGACCCCTGTCCG
>JAXIVJ010010135.1:42500-48415 GCA_036785665.1 Chirona hameri
CGGACGGGTTTTCGGGATTCCAAACAGTGGCAGCTTTCGTTCTGCAGGTTTACTGTTTGCATGTTGTTTTGTCTTTCCGGGCATACCAACGACAAGAGGATTAACATTTCAAGGGAATCTCAGACAAGTATACGACACCTTGAAGTTTCCTCCCGGATACCAGGGTACGAGGAAATCCGAGGTGGCAAAAATAAGAACTAAGTTTGTCACCAAGGCGTGAAACACTCAGGCTCGGGAACACGGTACGAGCAACCGAGCGCATTGAAGGCTCGGGAACACGGTACGAGCAACCGAGCGCATTGACACTGGCACATGACAACCACGAGATGCTTTATATGGCCTTGCCACGAGAGGTGGATTCGACGAGGAATAACAGGAGGCGGAAACGCTCCTATTCAAAATCTCATAAGATGCACAATGCACGTGCAGTACACAATAACTCAATAACAATGTATGACAAAATCGGGTTTAACGCATCTTTATACTCGCGAGTGGTGTATTCATTTTATCCAACGCCGCTACGCTAAAAATCAACACGAGCAGTGATATATTTTAGCAATATTTTCGCATTCCTAGCTCAGCTTTGTTACTACCAGTAGTATATTGGTGTAATTTAAAACACATGTGCCCATATTTACTAAGAATCGGTCGAAAGTTTACCGAAGATTTCACACCCGACCTCACACACCCGAGCCTCACCCGAAGATTTCACAGCCGTGGATTATCAGATTGATAATCCCCATATGGTAATTAAATTCTGAGTTAACTGACGGTCGGTTAAAAATAGCTTTAGCACGTGATTCAATGGCAAAGAGATATCGGCGTGTGATAATACATATTAAGCAGTTGTTGGCCGCACCGGCAGTCCAGGACCAGCCATTGTGGTGCGCCGTCTGCCCCGGGGTGTGAGGATGTGACCTGTAAGTGTGAGTGTCATTATATAAGTCTGCTCTGTCTGACAGATGTCGAGCGACTGGCGTATGAGTCACCGCTCGTCAATGTGGCGCCGCACTCGAGTCCTCCCATGACATCAGCAGCAGACCGCTGCGCGTTGCCCATAGACCCTGGCCTCGCTCCGTTAAGCGTGAGGCATTACGCGCCTGCAGCTGGGCTGTGGAGGGCAGCTGGTGGCACCATGGGCTGACGACTGCTGTAGCAATACTACAGTATCCAATAACAGGACCTGCAAAACTGGCATCAGGTGGCACAAGTCCCGTCTGGGAAAAGATCGCCCGCAAAAAGAAGAGGAATGGCGAGGAAAACGAGACAGAGCGGCACGGTTGGACGCCCGGCACCTGGCTTATAGCGTGGCTCGTCACAAGGACCACCAATTAGCCCCGTACTGAGGAAGTCGGATCGGACTGATATACCAGTGAGCTGTTTGATGCGCCCAGCAGATTCAAGGCCTTCAAAATGAGTAACGTCGTACTCATTGTTGTCTGTACTATACATTGCCATCCGGCGTTAATGAATGGCAACACCTCACAGCCACTTTTCTCTAATTATAAACATTAGCATGATAATTTTATCGGATTTCCGGTGGCTACCTGGCTAGCGGTTATATAAAAAAAAATATAATACCTAAATTATATTATACATGTTGTATATTTCACAGGAAAATTGTAAAAATGATACTGTTTTATGTAAGCTATACCAACAGTTGATTTTATTGCATTGGTAGTTAACGTTTCTTAGAATCACCATTATTGTTATAATAGATAACTGTAGCCACTGTAGTATTAATAGTAGTATCAGTGGCGGATCTAGGTTTCGAGTTTGGGGGGGGGAAGTTCGCTCCGTTTCGTCAGCGAAAAGTTGTTGACCGTGGGGGAGGGGGGGGGGGGGGTGTCGTCTGGTAGTCAGCGCGAAAGGCGTTGAGCGGGGGAGTGGGGGTAAATCACCCCTTCCCTGAACGAAAATCACAATCACCCGGAACAGGTGGGGGCGGGGCAAAAACATGTGTTTGCCTACCGAATCTTCGTTGGGAGGGGGGGGGGGCAATTGTGGTATTCCAAGACAGATCGACCAAAAAATCTCGAAATAACAACCCACATATCATGTTTCGATAAAACTACATGTCGGGAGTTGTCTGGGCTGTAGATTCACGCTGTGAACTTTTCAGCCCCGTCCGTCAGATGGTTTTTGAGTTACAGCCTCGGGCAACTTTGTTATGTCAAGCAAAACTCTAATTTTCAGCGGGCAATATCTCCCATCTAAATCATGCGAGTCATATAAACCTATATATCATCAGAATCATCAGTAACAATAGATTATTATAGTGTAACCATTTTTGAAAATTCGAAATTTTGGAATTTCAACACGTAATCTCAGATCAAATCACGTGATTTTATAATGTGGCCATTTCAAATTCGGATTTTTTCTTCCATGCCAGAACCGACATCTATGCATAAGCCTTCGATGCTTAAAAAAAATGTGATGTTTTTTTTTCTCTAATATTGTATTATATTTTTGTATTTAGAAAAATAATGGACACCAGCACGTCTTTGGTAATAACTTTGCACGGAATTGTGCTAGAGAGCTCAATTAAACGACATTATGCTTATCTCGTCAACCTGCTTTCAATGATCAATAACATCAGCCCTAGTCGCTCTGTGACCTCAAGGTCACGTGACCAGAGGTCACCCGGTGCAGTCCACGTCAGATCGACCAAACCATAACATCCTACTTCTCATATTTCGATTGAACTGGGTGTCGGGGGTTATCTGGGCCGTAGATTCACGCTGTAAATTTGTCAGCCCCGTCCGTCGAACGGTTTTCCAGTTATAGTCTCAGGCAACTCTTTAATGTCGCGCAAAGCTTTACTTTTCATCGGGCGATATCTCCCATATAAATAATTATAATTATATAAACCTATATATCATCAGAATCGCCATTAACCACACATTCATGTAATGTAATCTTTTTTGAGAACTCGAATGGAAAAGTGTCGAAATTTGGCATGTGACCTCAGGTCAGGTCACGTGATTTCGTTATGTTCTCAGTTAAAATTCGTAATTTGTCTTACGTGGAATAGGAGGGTGCAGGCCCTTTGAATCACGTGACAACCTAATCCGCTCAGTGATCAAGATCACGTGATGACATAATTCAATATTTCGCCGATAGAGGCGTTTGTGGGTGCTCAAGACATCAAATTTTCTCATCTCTATTTCCAGACCCAGAATGTTATAAAAATAGCAAAAAGTTAGTCTTCCAGTCTTCCAGAGATAAAAAAGTTCAACTTTGCCAAATAAAGCGAACAATTTCAGCAAATTATCTATTGTATAATCAATCGCAGGTCATTTGGGAAATCAACCTCAGGCAGGCACGTAGCCAAGGGGGGGGGGGGTGCCCCCCCCCCCCCCCCCCGGGGCCCATCATGGGCTCTTTACCACGCGAACGTGGTCTTTAGAGAGTTTAGAAACACTGCAAAGGTCCTTTAGGGCCTCCAGGGCCCTCTCTGAAAGCCAGAGGGCCCCTTGGACGTTCAAAAGAGCACTGTGCATGTTAGAGGGCCCTGGCCAGACCGAAAGGGTCCCTGAGCGGGTCAGAGGGCCCCTGAACTGCAAATAAGAATGGCGGAGACTTTTTAACTTTTTGAAATACCGCCCTTTGAGTATGGTAAGGAAGTGAAACGGAGCAATGCCCCGAGACTATTTTCATGTCGCTTGCCATAATGTCGGTTTCTTTGGTCCGATTGACGTCCCAATTTGGTGAGTAGCTTCCGGTTGAGGAATTCAATAACTTCCCGAGTTTTCAGCTTGACCTGACCTCGCATGACCTAGGAATAGTGTATTGCGCATGGATACGTATTACCTATAGGTAATACGGTGTTTTATAGATGTTCAGGAGCATAACACACATGCACTGGTGTTAACAGGTGACCTTTATGGTTTTCATTGAGAGCATGACCCCGGATGACCTTTTCAGAGGTCAACCGAGATCACTCACCATTGATGACCTGAGATGATAATTTTGGCCTCTGGAGGTTTCTAGGACATTTTAGGACGCTGATTTCAAATTTGGAATCCATTTACATAATTGTATATTCCACTGGGGTTATGCACTTCACACGCCAACCGAGGTCACTGACCTCCGATGACCTGAGATGACATTTTTGGACTCTGATAGCTTTTAGGACATTGTGACGCATATTTAAAATTGGCACCCATATTTTGCATAATATTATACATATAATTATATAAAGTGGATTCCAAATTTGAAATCAGCATCCTAAAATGTCCTAGAAACCTCCAGAGGCCACACATATCATCTCAGGTCATCACAGGTCAGTGACCACGGTTAACCTCTGAAAAGGTGATCCGGGGTCATGATCTCATGGAAACCATGAATGTCACCTGTTAACACCTGTGCATATGTGTTATGCTCCTGAACCATGATAAAACACCGTATTATCTACGGTGGTACCACCGTAGGTAATATATATATACCACCGTATAGGTAATGCGTATCTATGGCCAATACATACACTATTCCTAGGTCATGCTAGGTCATGCGAGGTCAGATCAAGCTGAAAACTTGGAAAGTGATTGCATTCGTCAAACGGAAGCTACCCACCAAATTGGACGTCAATCGGACCAAAGAAACCGACATTATGGCAAGCGACATGAAAATAGCCTCGGGCATTGCTCCGTTTCACTTCCTTACCATACTCAAAGGGCGGTATCTCAAAAAGTTAAAAAGTCTCTGTCATTATTTTTTGTACATCATTAGAGAATGTTACGTTCCGACATTCTGCCAAGTTTGGACTAGTTACGAGCAGGACAACTTATGGAAAAATAAATTTTATGATTTTGACCTCGTCAGGTCAAAAGTCAAATTGAGGTCACGTAGATTTTTACCCCTATTTCCGAATGGTCCAGCCTTGTGGAGCACTTTGATATTAGTTTGATTCCGCTAAGTCCATTAGCATAAAAGATATAGGCGTTTGATTGATATAATGTACGCAAAAAAATCGTGACTTTTGATGACCTCTAAATATGACCCTTGAGATCACCCGGACCTAAACGTGGGTATGTATATTTCTTTCACTTGACACTACAGGTGTGCGATTTGACGTGGAATGACCCACATGCAAAGACACTTAGATTTGAAAGCAGCAGCGAAAGGACACAGCCAAGGAGAAGGAAGGCCGTTTCAGGTGCGTCCCCATAGTTATCTGAAAACCTTCAGTTTTCAGAAATAGGGGGACGCGCGTCCCCCTGCGTACCCCCCCCCCCCCCCCCCCCCACCCACTCAATGACAGCCCTGGTTTGACCCGCTCAAGCTCTTCATAACCAAGCGCGATGATGAACAGTGTTTTAGGGCACGGCATACGTATGATCTGACACTTATTTTGTAACGGTCTGGGCACTGGCCGTCACCACACCATGCAGGCACTTACCAGCGTCCGTGTGCTTCCCGCAGTGGTGGCGGATCGTATTTTCGAATGGGGGGAGGAGGCAAAGAACCCCAGGGGGCCCCCTCGGCCAAAGAGCCCCCCCCCCCCCCTCCCATGGCCAAAGGGCCCCCAAACAAAATTGCCGCGAAATGGTATCTCCTCGGATTTAGGCCACTATATTTTGCAGGGCCCCTAAATGGTCGCAAAAAGAAACGTCGGCCAGGCCCATGTTGAAGTCTCAGACCTTCTGAGGGCCCCCTCAGGCCTACCGAGGGTCCCCCCTCAGGCCGGCTGAGGGCCTTCTGTCGGCCTCAGGCTGGCTGGGGGCACGTCGGGTCCTGGGTCATTGTTTCGGTCAAAAATAACAAATCGAACCAACTTCTTGGAGGGTCCCTCTTATAAATGTATGGGGAGGGGGCAAAATCATATGTTTGCCCCCCCCCCCCCCCCCAACTTCTTGAGTGGGGGGGGGGGGCATCTGCCCCTCCCTTATCCGCCGCCACTGGCTTCCGGTGCA
>JAXIVJ010010136.1:0-48414 GCA_036785665.1 Chirona hameri
CCAACATGTTTGTGCAGAGCAAATTGATAGCTTTAACACGCGCCCTGGAGGTGGGGGGGGCGAAATCCGCCCACCCTCCGGTTTTTCGAGGATAGCGCAAAAACGGCGGCGCGCAAAGCGCTGCCGTTTTTGTATACCTGTTTAGACAAGGAACTTCCCGCCTTATGTAAAAATTCCTTGGCCTAAGGTCCATCTCAGGTCAGGTCACAGACCAGGTCCGTGATGACCTAACTTCCAAAACGTTTGCAGTAGTACACACAGCCACAGTTTGACGCCCGATCGGTTTCAATCTTGCATGACTTCATAAGGTCATAGATACCAACAATTAGTTTATCCATATTTCTATATCGGTGACCTAATGGTCAGGTAAATTTTGTGACCGCCAACACGGTTATCAATTAACTACGGGACATATGAAGATAGAGAAGAGAAAACGGTACCAATATGTTTGTCTCGTCGAGACACAGGTATGAGATACCCCAATATGCAACATGACCAACTTGGTCAACCACTTGACCTTGAACTGAGGTCAAATTTCTCAGTTGGACCTAACCCGGTCACCATGAATATGATTCGAAGCGCCTTGACAAGACACACGCGATGGCGTAAACATTATTGCTTTATCTTTATTAGGTAAAGGTTATTTTAGAAAACAGTTTTGAAAACAAAAATCACCTTTTTGACATTTCGATGACCTCTGAGTCTAAACTATTGACCTGAGCTCAAATCTGAGGACATCCTATGTCGATTGCATTTTTCAATGCCTTTCGATTGCTTTTTTCACTTTGCAGCTAACTATCATAGTCCCGAGATATTTGGAATGTTCGAACCGAAGTCTTGAAAACTTGAAAATCTGACCCTAGATGACCTCTGGTGACCTCAATATTGACCTGAAAAAAAATTACGAAATACTTTCGAAGAGGCTTGTCTCGAGCTATCTACGTCGTTTCCCCGCTTGTCGCTACGTTGTGTGGTTTTCGAGATCATAGGGGGGCGAAATCCGCCCCCCCCCTCCAGGGGCGTGAAATTATCCAGAGCCCCTCCAGGGGCGCGTGTAATGTCGTGTATCGAAAAGCCGTTTTTGGTTTCATGACACGTCTTGGGACAGCCCTGAGAATCAAATTGTATCGACCTTGTTCATAGTGACCTGGCATGGTATTCCTCTGTAAGGAAAGCTTGGGTTCACTGACGCTGTATATGTGAAGTAAGGGTTGGTGTTTATCATATCCATGTATACTGGACTTCGAGTCTGTTAAATAAAGAAATATACTCTCTCGTCTCTTTACTTGCTCATTGAGTCATAAGGTTCATCCGTAAACTAAACATAGATTAAAAAAGGGGCCTCCTCGAGCCCGCGCCAGAAATGTACAAGAAGTCCTGATGGTTGAATGCTCGTGCTGTGTTGCCCTCGTTTGTTGTATTCAATTATGCATTTTTAGTAATGACAGCAATACATGTACCACCTTGCAGTGCAGCTCGCCGCCGCCGCCCGCGAATCGTGCACCGTATGCAGACCACTGTGTCGCCGCCGCCTCTCCTGGATGCTCTGCTCGGCCCGCGACGCCAACCGCCCACGCCACCCTCCAAATGCTCGACCGCTGACCAGCCGTCGCCGCTGCACGACACATCCGCCACCATCACATTTCAGGGAAGTCCGCCTTGCCCGTTACGACAGCTAAAGTTTAAAGGAGTGTGCCTACTGTTATTGAATGTCAAAAAATTTTCATACGGTAAGTAGCTGTTGGTTTGATTGTTGTATATGATGAAATTCACATCTGAGCCCCTTAGCTGAATTTTCACTTATATTGTTTTTTGTTTATTTTTTATTTCGATATCTATAAACGATCGCCACTATGGTAATGTTATGTAAAAACGCGCACATAAGACAATACAATTACGGTCACATCATGCAAGATAAAGGACGAGCTTTGCACAGCACGTTCTGCCACTGTGAACTTTATTATGTGCAAAGTTTCGTAGCTCTAAATTTATATATTCTTCTCCAAAAAATAGCCATCCGGCCATCATCGAAATGCCATCAATCGAAAAACATGATGGCCGTCCAGTTTCTGTTCGGCTGCTGCTATCAGCGTGCACGAAGCTGTTTTGTTGAATTGCTATTGGCCGCGCTAACAATATGCTAGCAGTTTAATCGATAGTTGCAAGTGCTTCTAGTAGCGGAAGCCCTCTGGAGTCTACCCGAAACTTTTTGCTCCCAAGCAAATTCCTGGAGTCTTTGAATATCTCAGCAACTAGGGTGAATCTGGATAAATGAGTATTGGTTCAATTCAGAAAATTGTGTCCTATAGACAGTGTCAATAACCCCAACTAGCGATGTGAGTAGGCACACTCCCTTAACCATGCACGTGGGCCCATTTTCATATCTGTCATATCTCTAACGAACAATGGACATGCCTAGGAGCCACTAGAAAACTTACAGATTTTACTCATTATTAGTGGGATGAGAGTTAACCCTTGGCCGTCGCAGTCACAAACGCTCTCTGTATCACATGCGAACCTCAACAGTGTCACTTCAGACCACAAGGATGACGAGCTACACCAATTTGTGCTAGCTAATTGAATACAAATATTGACATTAACCGAAACTAATGCTGCCAGTAGGTGCGATCGCCGGGCATTTTTTAGTGGGGGGTCAGCTGAAATGAATGACGAGAGAAAAAAAATGCACCCCTATTTTGTGCGTGTATGTATATAAGCCTTTGCGGCATGTTGTATGTGGATTTTCATGTTTAGTAGGTACATGTTATTTAGCGCCGCCAAGCGGGGCGATTTTTTACGGGCTTGCCTGATACAACCCAGAAATATAGGCGGTGGGTCCCATGTATAGGATAAGAAGCTTAAAATGTTATAAAATCATTCAGCGTTACGAGGAACCGAATACGATGACGATGGCTTCGTTACGATGATGGCCACCGATGATAGCCCGCAATAGGGGCGTTAAATTTTTATTTTAGGTCGTGGAAAACGAATTGTTAATATTGGGCCAGACGTGAGTGGAGCCAAGCCTCAGACACCCCTTTTTTCCTGGTTACGCATCTCGTAATGATGAAAAATATTTAAATGATGTGGTTTTCATATACATTAGCCTCGGATAGTAAATCGACTTGACCGGTGGCTGTCAGCTCTCCAATAGTACATATGAAATAATACTGTATATATATATATATAATATATATATATATAATATAATATATATGTACCGACTGTAACAAACAACTGGTAACAGTGCACATGGTTTTGAAACAGCAAGAAGCAGAAAGACTTTTCCGCGCATAAATTGTCACTGTGAGATCTGTAGAGCCGGGGTGGGGGGAGGCTTGGGAAGATGATCTGGCCTGTTCTACTATTTCAATCAATCAATCAATATTTATTAGCGTCACAATGTGACAAGCACATACATAAACATAACAGAAACAGAAACAGAACACCAGCGGTGAGTGTACCTACTCCTCATCCGTCTGCCTTGGACGGAACTGGGTTGCTTCGGTAGCCCTCCTGAAAATACTACGCTGAAGGTAAGCAGCCTCAGCAAGCGTCTTGTCGCTTGGCACTGAGGTCCAGACAGTACCAGCCTGATACTGTCTACTAGCTCTTCGGTCCACCAAAATTGGGAGACTAGCTACTAGCAAAACTGTAGCCTGCTTGAAACCTTGAAAGTGAATATTTTATGAAGGGAATGGTCCCCTGGGCCATCAATTACTGCCCAAGGAGAGCCTCTGCCAGACACTAACCCTATTCCTGCGGGCGGCCAGAATTTGCGTTAACCGCGGGGAGAGGCAGATTCTGCCCCCCCCCCCCCCCACCCCCGAGACCTCGAGAACCGCCCGGTCGATTTCGATGACGAAAACACCATTCGATTCGTCATGACAGATCTCTCTTTTTGGGATCCCAAACTCTTTGTTTTGTTCAAAAATGTGGGGGAGCAGGGGCAAAAACTCGGGAAATTTTAGGTGTTTTTGAAAGGTCATTGCGCCCATGTGGTTCAACCGATTTTCATGTTTCCAACGTTTTGAGCTTCATATGTACTGAGTATTTTAATATATCAAAAGACAAAAAAAAAATAGGCGTATTCAGGGAATGTAAAACGGGGGACTTTCTGGAGATAAAAAATGTGCGTCGTGATTGTTTGGGACGACATGAACGTCACATGTGGGCATTATATGCGTAATTTGTTAAATTTGAGATAATGCGCATAGGCCGGACCCCAGGAAAGAAAAAGCTGGGGCGCCATGGCGCGTAATACGCTTTTATCATCTTACTAATTTTAAGTTATTCCTAATTTGAGGGTAGGTATCTCCTCCTTGTGTCGCCTTTTGTACTGCCTCCCCCCCCCCCCCCCTTTACCCCCCCCCCCATCACCCCCCCCCCCAAACAAGTCACAACTCAGCCAATCGGCGTGGGGAGGTACGATGCCCGCTTGTGGTACGGTACATATTACCAACAGCCTGAGAGAGGATGAACAGTTTCCTTTCAAAATTCGAAAGAACTATGTATATGAAAGAACAAAAGAAGCAATACCTGAGAATACAAGAAAAACAACTGAAAGGGCGTACAAACGTACCGACGTCGGGCCCGAGCGCCGTCAAAGCATACGGTGTGTGAAGCTCGACCTGCTCGCGTACAGCATGTTTGAGAACGACGAACAGTTGTTATAAATAAATTTACGCACCTGTTGGTCGGTCTACCGGGTGCTATTAGTCTTCTTTCCCAGCGGTGTTAGAATGTCATGCACCTCGTAACTCGTGCATGAAATAAGAATATTTCACTCATTTCATTAGTGCTTATTTCGAGAGAAAAAATTACCTCACTTCGTTCGGTTTACTATTGTATGCATAGAAAAAATATATTTTGTCCTCACTCCGTTCGGACATTATTTCAAACACCCGAGGGAAGGAAGACCGATAACACCAGGGTATACGACCAAGCGGTGCGATTAGTATATTTTACCAGTAAGGCGCCGTAGTTAGCGATGAACGAGTGGAGCTGTCTGAAATAAATGTATCGTGAATTTCAACCCGATCGTGCAAAGTAGTTCCTGAGATACAAAAAAAAAAAAGGGCGCACGTGCGCACGTGCAGAGGCACCCCACCCATTACTTGTGGGTATGTATGTATGTATGTATAATCTCAGTGATCCACATGCACATCGTGGTTTTCCATGCACCAGCGTCAATATAAAAACACATAGTGAGATGCAGCACATGGCACAGGGTAAAAATGCCACTACGAAGCATAAAAACAAGTTTCTAAAAATCGCATACATGCATTTCTCGCACAAATCGCATCTCAGTCCTGAGCGCTGCGCACTGTGGCTGGCACGCGCTCGGGAGCGCTCCCGCTTTGTCTCATCCCGTGCCGCTTTAAACCGCTTGCGGCTAGCGCTTGCGGCTAGCGTGATATTCCACATCGTCCTGAGTGACTAACCTGATACTGAGTGATTGTGAGCCGAGTGATTGAGGGGTGCAGCTGTTGTCGGCATCGGCGGCGACGTCTTGCCTCACTGATGAAGCTACTACCGACTCAGACACTCAGACAGAGAAGGCAGGCAAGAAAGGATTCGTACTTACGTTTCCAGAGATTAGTGCTCATCGCGCTGTTACGCACTACGGAATCCTCGACCATCATTCACCATGCACCGTGACCCTACTCAAGGCACTGCTCCTGCTTGCTAATCGCCGACAACTGTCTCGGTCGCCCAGCCCGCCCCGGACCCGTGCGGGCGCGCGCCGGCCGCACGGGTCTAGCTAGTCAGTGGCCGGGCGTGACGTCCCACGCCTGACCCGGTGAGCGGCGGCGGGGACCACCCAGCCGGATCAACAGACCGCGGGCACCGCGTCAGATGTCACCCCAGGGCGCTGCCAGGCAGACCCGGCCGGCGGCGCACGCGCAGGGGCGTCGCGGCCGAGGACGCAGGCGGGGCTGCCGCGCAGGGAGGATATGGACGAGACCGGCCAGGTTAATGGACGCCTCTACTGGTGAGTCATATAAATATACGAGCTCGAAAAACAAGACCATTGATCTGCGCCAAGACTTGACGTACATGATTTTGATGCCGTGTCTAATAAATGAAACTGGCTACGGAAAGCGACTACCTACATCATGTCGTTTCCCAGGCTACACTCTACTCAGATCAGAACCGGTGTCCAAGCCACTGGGATACGGCGGCGTTTGCTGTTTTGCTAAAGAAGTCACATGAATGCCAAATTAGTATCTAAGTACCAGCTGCTGGAATGATTCTAAGCTGGAATCCGTGTGGACTGACTGCGCGGTTGGACACCACAGAACAGTGCTGTTATGTCTGTATAATCGGCCGCCGTCCAAGCTGGCGTCTGAAACTGAACAGTGACCTCGACGAACTTGAGAACCAACTGCAAAGTGCGCTTAGTCGCTATAGTGGACAGATTGTGTTTTGCGGAGACCTCAACTGTAATATTAACGTCACCGGAGGTGCAGGCAGCAAGCTATTAGAGGTGATTTCGCGGTATGGTTTCCAGCTGTGTGGCAAAACTGGCTCTGTAACGTATCGTCCGTCGTCTTCTGCGCTCGATGTTATTTTCACAAATTACGGTGAACGAGTCGTACGATCTGGTACAGTATTATGTCACTTTAGTCCGCACAACTTTGTACGATGTCAAATGCGTGTAAAGAAGGTTAAAAGGCCTCCTGTTACCATCACATGTCGGTCATTTTCTAAAGTCAATTGGGAGGCGCTTAGGCTTGATTTGATGTTATCTGACTGGGACCTGATTGACCGGCTAGAGACACTGCAGCAACAGTCGCAAGCTTTCAACGATCTGTTCATGACTGTGATGAATCACCACGCGCCGATGAGAAGGGTAACGTTAAAGCGCGGTACCTCACTACCACTCACGGCTGAGACTGTCCAGCTGCTGGACCGCCGCAGGGCAGCCGCGCGCAGCGGCTGTCAGCTCACGTACGGTCTGCTCAACCGGCGCTGTAGGGCTGCCATGCGGAGGGACTGTCGTGACGATGTCATTCGGAAGCTGCGCGAGCGGGGCCCGGCGGCGACGTGGAGCGTTGCCCGGTCATTGCTATCGGGTAACGGCAACGCGTCGCGCCCAATTCCGTCTGTGTCAGTCGACAGCTTGAACATATACTTCGCGAACATCGGTGTGAAAACCTCATCGTCGGTTGTGCCGACGCGGCGAGTTCCCATTCTGTTGCCCAGAGTAGTGACATGTTCGTTCACTGTGTCTGCGGTGTCATATGAATGTCTGCGCGGTGTCGTAATGGGCCTACGTAACACCAACACCTGTGGCGTTGATGGCATATCGTCTCGCATGGTTAAGAACACTTTTAGAGTAGTAGGACATATTATTTTGAAACTAGTCAATGCGAGCCTCACACACGGCACTGTCCCTGACAACTGGAAAATTTCGTTAGTTTACCCCATACATAAGGGTGGTGCACTGGACGACCCTGCGCAGTTTCGGCCCATATCTGTCGTCCCGCTACTTTCGAAAATAACTGAGCGCATAGTGCAAGAGCAATTGTACCAATATTTTAGCGACCATGATTTATTTTCGCCGACACAGCACGCGTACAGAAGAAATCACTCGACACAAACGGCGCTGCTTACCGTGTCAGATTACATATTGTCCGCAATGAACCGGCGTGAGATAGTGCTGATTGCAATGCTTGATTGTAGTAAGTGTTTTGACACTATAGACCACGGGAAGCTTCTTTCGGTACTATCTTTATATGGTGTGGACACAACATGGTTCAGCAATTATCTTTCGGGTCATTTTCAACGCGTCCAGATACACAGTGAAGGCAAAACTGTGACATCTCAACTCGCGAGCAATCCTATCGGAATTTACCAAGGCACAGCCCTGGGGCCATTGCTTTTCAGCATTTTTTCGAATGACATGTACATGCACATTGACCCATCTGTCATGCTAGTTCAGTATGCTGATGATAGTCAGCTTGCTGTGTCTGGCAGGAAGGAGGAGCTGCCACAGCTGATCAGCCGACTCGAGGCCACCTTGGCCACCGTCAAGGAGTGGTTTTCTAGTCGCAAAATTAAGATAAATGCTGCAAAAACGCAGCTGATAACGTTTGGAACCCAGCAGCTTTTGAAAGGCGTTCCGCCCATCCAAATTCAATTTGATGGCGAAACAATTACGGAGACTTCGAAGGTCCGTAATCTCGGCCTGACAATGGACCGCCACATGTCATTCCGCCCCCATCTGGACCAAGTCACCGGATGTTGCACGGGAATCCTACTGGGACTGACGGCCGCCCGTCATTGGCTGCCCCGTGAGGTCATGGTCATGTTGGTGAACTCGTTGGTCATGTCTCGACTGCGATATTGTCTGGCGGTGTACGGAAACAGCTCATCGGAAACTCGTAACCGCATCCAGAAAATCATTAACTTTTCGGCTAGAACTGTCACAGGACTTTCCAGGCGCGAACACGTTAGTGACGTCATTCGTTCATTGAACTGGCTGCGCTCCACCTCACTTTACCAATATAGTAAAATTACAGCATTTCGTTCAGTCATCTCATCCGGTGAGCCACTCTCGTTAGCAAAAAACATATGCACAAGCAGTCACAGCCACAACACGCGACGAGCGGGCCAATTCAAACCTGTACCGGTGAGAACCGAACTGGGTAAACGGATGTTTGCCTACTCAGCCCCGTCGCTTTACAACGGGTAGGCGGCGGCGGAGGGGTACCTAACCACACACCAAATTTGAACGCAATCGGCTCAGCCGTTCCTGAGATGTAAAATAGGGGTGTGCACGTGCGCACGTGCAGAGGCACCCCACCCCTGACTTGTGGAAAATGTGTGGCTGAGGGATCCCTAGCCACCCACCACATTTGCACACAATCGGCTCAGCCGTTGCAGAGTTGTTGCGAGAAAACACTTTTCAACACCCCTCACGCGGCACGCGCCACGCGCAGTGGTAGTCACCCACATGAGTCGGCACCGGTCTCAAACAGGGTAGGTTGGATGGGGCTGCTCAGAAAAGAAGTCAGCTTGTCAATCGGATGTGTGGTTGCAGATATATGAGCTTCTCAAAAGCGTCGCCACGGGTCGGGTCGGGTCGGGCCGGGCCGGGCCGGGCCGGACCGCTCATATTCAGATTTTCCCCATATACCACGGAAAGACGAGCGAGCGCTTCGCGCTCGCTCGTAATCATTCATTTGTGCAGCCTTCCCACGTTGAACGGTGGACCATTAATTTCTGTTATTTTGAAACAACAAAGTCCAGTATCAGAGGATGTATCACGATTCACGCATGATCTGACAATAATCAAATTTCGAGCATTTATCAGTCAATAAAAATGGAGATGAATTACGAGCGAGCACGAAGCGCTCTCGAGTCCTCACGGAATACGGGATTTTTATCCCATATAAGCGGCCGACCCAACCCGACCCGATCCGCCCAGACCCGACCCGACCGCAACGCTTTTCAGAAGCTTATATCTTTGGAATCCCGCATCCGATTGACAAGCGGTCTTCGCCATCTGATTCAATAAATTATGTTATTGACATGTTTCGTCTCACGTGAAAGGTCAGCATGGTGCGTGGCACGTGCCGCGTCAGGGGTGTCATAAAACGTTATCCTGCTATAGCTGAGAAACGGCTGGACCGATTAAACTGAAATTTGGTGTGTTTTGAGACCACAACACTGGCAATGTCACGCAAGTCAAACTCTGGGTCCGTGCGCACGTGCACACACCTGTTCCGTAACTGGGAAACGGCTGGAACGATTCATCTGAAATATGGTGTGTGGTTTGAGGCCACAACACCGGCAATGTCACGCAAGTCAAACTATGGGTCACATTTCACGTGCGCAATGCGTACGTGCACAGCTCTATTCCGTAACATAGAAACGGCTGGAACAATTAAGCTGAAATTTGGTGTGTGGTTTGAGACCACACTACTGGCAATGCTATCGTTTTTGTTACGGGCTCGGTCGTCCTTCGCCGATTAAGGTGTCTTACTGGTATTATTTATCACCGTTTTCAGCCATCGCAACTGACGGTTAATTTGTGATTCGGTCAGTAATGGAACGGGTAGTTGTTACAGCCGTTTGATGATAATAGTGTTATTTGGACACTGAGCTCTAATGCATTGCCGGTGCATTGTTCTATCATTTGCGCTCACACAAGTTTATATTCCTCCGTTTCCGATTAAAAGCCAGCTCAGGTTCTAAGTTTTTTTTTGGAGGCGAAAACAATGTTTCCCATTTGTATTTATAGCCTTCATAAAACCCTACCATTTAGTAGTTAAAGTGAAGTGAGTGGTGAAACATATAGGGACAACACAATACCTTTACAAAAAAGTATTTGGGTAATGCCACAATGCGTGCCAATTCAGCATGAGTGAATGGCACTGTTAGTTGGACGCGATATGATTGTTTTATTTCTGAAGAAAATATGTACAAGACTTGGGTGTCAAAAGCGAGTTTTATTTTTCTTTGTAACCCTTATAAAACCATGCCCCTTTTTTCTTACTTATCCTTCCAAAAAGACCCTTTTTAATATGATTGGATGGTGACCCGGCTGCAAAAATGAATTATAATACATTTAACCCGCAATAAATGTTGGCTAACATGAACTACTCCGGTCGAGCAGACCACGGTATTTTCAAGTAACGAACTCGCTTTGCAAGCAAATTGTCCTTTTACAAATTGTCCGTTTAGTAAGCAAATTGTCCTCATTTCATTCGGACAATTTGCACAGTCAACAGTCTCACTTCGTTCGACTGTTAACTGTGGGAAATAATATCCTCACTTCGTTCGGGTATTATTTCAAAATACCGTGGTCTGCTCGACCCAAATAATCCCTGTTAGCCAAAATATGTTGCGGGTTAACCCGCGCCCCGCTGGGGGGGGGGGGGGGGGTAAATTTTACCCTCCCCCTCCAGGATTTTCTCAATAACTTAAAAACTATGGGGAAGCAACGTCAAACTTGCAGTACCTTATGCTGCATCAATTATACGTCTTCTCACCAAATTTCACTGAAATTAAGGTAGTGCTTTAGAAGATAATGACGTTTGAATGACGTCACTACACGCGAGTTTGACACAAAAATCAGTTAAACTCTGCTAGGCCGTACAAATGCCACATTTGAAGCAAAATGCAATAAAAAACAATTAAAGGTAGCAAATTGCAAGGGCTAAAAACTTGCTATCTCGAAATTGTGAAATTTTGTTTTTTTACCCTAAAAAAAATGCCCTTAAAATCTACATTTTCAACATTTGGAAAAACGGACTATATATTAGAGAACGAAGTATGGACGATACTCAAACCAAATGTCAAAGCAATAGCTTTATGTTTGACTGAATGATGGCTCCCTAAGTATAAGTCATTTGTCCTGACGTCATTTTTTTGTATTCCCGTGTTTTGGCTTGTATTGATTAGATACAAATAAATGAATACCACCACTGCATTCCTGAGTCAAAGGTGGTCTAGAGACATGTCTTTTGTATTTAGATTAATCAATTTCAAAGTTTGACCTTATTGTGACCTGACCTTGTCCTGAGGGCAATTATGTGGCGTCAGGTTATAAAAATAGCTGCTACTATCGAATTATACGTGTAAAATAACCCATACAACATGTGTCGCATGGCTTTCATATACCTGTGCCCTTTTGTGACCTGACCTTGACCTTGACCTTCGCTTACAATTTCATTTTCGGCTTATACGGGAGATGCATTATACCTTTGAGAGCACCTTGCGCGATAATAGTCGCAATATAAGGCTTTGGATGGAAAGTATGGCTCAAAAACTCAAATATATCAAGTTTGACCTTTGACCTGATCGTGACCTGCCATGTGAACTTATTTTAAGAATTTTGGGTGTGCATTATATTCATCTTCTTGAGACATTTCGATCGCCGCCTTTCGTGTCTCCCTGCGGTCATTGGTTCGGAAGATACGAGGGAGTTAATATTTACACCCCTCCTCAGCGGGACGCGTTCGGCTGCCGACCTCAGCGGAGCGCGGGTTCATTATATTTTGTTACTTATGTTAAACATCAATTAATTTAAGTATAAAAAAACACATTAAACTTAAATCAAAGACATGGGCTATCAAAAATCCAAGAGAAGTTGCAGCAAGACACAACTGCCAACGGCCGTGCTCTCCGCGCTGATCCACGCCCTGGTTTTCTCGCAGATCCGGTACTGTATCTCGGTATACGGTAACGGCAAGAAGGGGAACTTCTGTCGGCTTCAAAAAGTCATAAACTATGCTGCTAGAGTACTTTTTGGCCGACGGAAGTACGACCATGTGTCAGATCTGCTGGGGAGGCTGGGGTGGTTCGGCGCGGAGGGCATGGCCACCTACCACACACTGTGCCTCACGCACAAGGTGCGTTGCTGCGGCGAGCCTGAACAGCTGGCTGCGAGTCTGTCCACCGTGGCAGAGGCCCGCGCTACCGAGCGGGCCACGCGACAGGACCACATGTTGTTTGTTCCCCGGTCACGCACGGAGATGGGACGGCGGCGTTTTGCCTGCCGGGGACCAGTGCTGTATAACGCCCTGCCACGCGACCTTTTGGGACTGCCCGTGCCGCTGTTTCGTCGTCAGGTGCGGCGACATCTCGCTGCCGCTCCGCAGGCACCGGACTGACCGACGCAGCGATTCTCACCGTCATGCCGACGGGTTTTAGTTGACTGATTGTATGGGTGTGTGTGTATGTGTTGGCGTGTGTCAGTGTTTTTTTATTCTTGTTTTTACTTGTGTGTTTTTATTGTATGCTTTTTCTGACCATGTTTCCTGTGTTTTTAACTCATGACGAGAGGTTATAATAGACACAGGCACATGTGGACGACCTTAATAAAAGTCTGTATCTGTATCTGTAACAGGCATTGTAAAGTTCATGAGACATGAATATACAACATGATTCTGTTATGTTAATGACTTTTAAGTACGGAAAGCAACACCAAATAATAAGGTTATAATTATAAAGTTAATAACAATGACATATATTTACAATATGATGATTGCTGCTGTACTCGGATATGTTAATGTTAATTTTACGAAACATGATTTGAGTCGTTCGATGCCAAATTACCATGATCAACAATTGTCAACACCATGTTTATATTATCTGAGCGGCGGGTATTACAACGATGTTGTATTGTACATTATTTTAGAGTATACCAAAGATTTAAGACAGCAAATAGGAAATAAATTATGTATTCAATTAGAAAGAGCCATGAGTACGTTTTATATTCATGGCATAGATTGAAGGGGTGGTACAATTAGTTTGAATTTGGTGCTGAATATACCCGTAGCAAATTAACTCATCAATAGTGAAAAATGGCAATCTACCTGAACAAACGAATTTTGCCAAAGAGTTTGAACTTGCCTGTTCTGTCGCAGCGTGTCAGTCACACTTGCGTGGAGCAGCAGCTGCAGTGGCAGTAGAACAGTAGAACAGTAGAACAGTAGAACAGTAGAACAGTAGAACAGTAGAACAGTAGAACAGTAGAACAGTAGAGCAGTAGAACATTAGAACAGTAGAACAGTAGAACAGTAGAACAGTAGAGCAGTAAAACAGTAGAACAGTAGAACAGTAGAACAGTAGAACAGTAGAACAGTAGAGCAGTAGAACAGTAGAACAGTAGAACAGTAGAACAGTAGAACAGTAGAACAGTAGAACAGTAGAACAGTAGAGCAGTAGAACATTAGAACAGTAGAACAGTAGAACAGTAGAACAGTAGAGCAGTAAAACAGTAGAACAGTAGAACAGTAGAACAGTAGAACAGTAGAACAGTAGAGCAGTAGAACAGTAGAGCAGTAGAACATTAGAACAGTAGAACAGTAGAACAGTAGAGCAGTAAAACAGTAGAACAGTAGAACAGTAGAACAGTAGAACAGTAGAACAGTAGAGCAGTAGAACAGTAGAACAGTAGAGCAGTAAAACAGTAGAACAGTAGAACAGTAGAACAGTAGAACAGTAGAGCAGTAGAACAGTAGAACAGTAGAACAGTAGAACAGTAGAACATTAGAACAGTAGAACAGTAGAACAGTAGAACAGTAGAGCAGTAGAACATTAGAACAGTAGAACAGTAGAACAGTAGAACAGTAGAGCAGTAAAACAGTAGAACAGTAGAACAGTAGAACAGTAGAACAGTAGAACAGTAGAGCAGTAGAACAGTAGAACAGTAGAGCAGTAAAACAGTAGAACAGTAGAACAGTAGAACAGTAGAACAGTAGAACAGTAGAGCAGTAAAACAGTAGAACAGTAGAACAGTAGAACAGTAGAACAGTAGAACAGTAGAGCAGTAAAACAGTAGAACAGTAGAACAGTAGAACAGTAGAGCAGTAGAACATTAGAACAGTAGAACAGTAGAACAGTAGAACAGTAGAGCAGTAAAACAGTAGAACAGTAGAACAGTAGAACAGTAGAACAGTAGAACAGTAGAGCAGTAGAACAGTAGAACAGTAGAGCAGTAAAACAGTAGAACAGTAGAACAGTAGAACAGTAGAACAGTAGAACAGTAGAGCAGTAGAACAGTAGAACAGTAGAACATTAGAACAGTAGAACAGTAGAACAGTAGAACAGTAGAGCAGTAGAACATTAGAACAGTAGAACAGTAGAACAGTAGAACAGTAGAGCAGTAAAACAGTAGAACAGTAGAACAGTAGAACAGTAGAACAGTAGAACAGTAGAGCAGTAGAACAGTAGAACAGTAGAGCAGTAAAACAGTAGAACAGTAGAACAGTAGAACAGTAGAACAGTAGAACAGTAGAGCAGTAAAACAGTAGAACAGTAGAACAGTAGAACAGTAGAACAGTAGAACAGTAGAGCAGTAGAACAGTAGAACAGTAGAACAGTAGAACAGTAGAACAGTAGAACAGTAGAACAGTAGAACAGTAGAACAGTAGAACATTAGAACAGTAGAACATTAGAACAGTAGAACAGTAGAACAGTAGAACAGTAGAGCAGTAAAACAGTAGAACAGTAGAACAGTAGAACAGTAGAACAGTAGAACAGTAGAGCAGTAGAACAGTAGAACAGTAGAGCAGTAAAACAGTAGAACAGTAGAACAGTAGAACAGTAGAACAGTAGAACAGTAGAGCAGTAGAACAGTAGAACAGTAGAACAGTAGAACAGTAGAACAGTAGAACAGTAGAGCAGTAGAACAGTAGAGCAGTAGAACAGAAGAACAATAGAACAGTAGAACGGCAGAACAGTAGAACAGTAGAACAGTAGAACAGTAGAACAGTAGAACAGTAGAACAGTAGAACAGTAAAAGCAGTAGAACCAGAGGTTGGATCAGCAGATCAGCACGTCAGCACTGGTAAGGCGCGATGACAGTGGCTGACTGAGCACGGCTTTTGTGTACCGCCAGCAAACCCCGCGCGCTGATTGGCTGACGCATCCCGTTTTTGTGTGGGTTGGGCGACTCCAGGGGCAGGCATGCTTAGCACGAATGGACTAAGCGTGCGTTCTGTTCAATGGAAGTTTCCGACCTCTAGTGTGGTCGGAATCTTGTGTAAAATTATCCATCTGCCTCTTGCGTGGGTCATCAATGGCGTATTTATATCAACAACAAAAATATATATATATATATATATATATATATATATATATATATATATATATATATATATATATATATATATATATATATATATATATATATATATATATATATATATATATATATATATATATATATGTTTGTTTAAAAATGACCGAATTCTTTGCATTTACTAGTTTCTTTTTAGTCTTTTCTAGCCATCTAATAATATGTTTAGCATTCTCATTGACCTCAGATATCAAGTCTCAAATCAAAGTCATTATTTGCAACCGGTTTCGTCATATTCACATGACATTATCAAGCATAAGTATACATAAATTAATCAAATAATACAATACATTGCACAAACTATCAAAGTATCGTTTTTCAAATCGAATCATTCACTATAACATTTCGATCAATCACATATTTGCACACATGTTAGGCATGCAAAGTCTGTCAGCGCTCCTCGTCTACGAAAATAACGCAAAATGAAAATTGATGCTTTCTTTACGTTACCAACAACACGTCAATTTTCGTAATACTTGATAAGAAGGACTATGCTGACAAGATAAATGGCATTATTTCAGATAAAAGCAAGTTCCAGAAGATTAGAGCAGACCCTACTGATAGTTTGAAGAAGAAAGTGAATAAGCTGATCGCCGTTGCAAACGCAGAGGTAGGAGGTGTACACTTTAAAGAGATTATTGGAGATTATAAGCCTGGGTACCTGTATGGTAATGCTAAAATTCACAAAGACGGCAACCCACTTCGTCCAATCATTTATCAAGTCCCTACGCCGACATATGAAGTCGCCAAACAACTCAATAAGCTCGTGACACCCTACATACCGACTACACATACTCTGAGGTCATCGGAAGACTTCATCACAGTTCTGTGGTGTAACGACCCGAGAGGCATCCTAGCATCTTTAGACGTGCAGAGTTTGTTCACAAACATAACGGTGGTTGACACGATCGAGATCATTCTTCAATATGTGTATGACAATGAAGATCTACAGCCACCCAGACTCCCTAGGAACGTCCTCCAGAAGCTACTGCTCTTATGTACTAAGGAGGCCCCATTCTACTCACCCTCTGGCCAACTCTACAAGCAAGTTGATGGGGTTGCGATGGGTTCCCCTCTCGGAGTCCTGTTTGCCAACGCTTATATGTGCTGGGCTGAAGACAAGGCGCTTCGCGCATTAGAGCAGCCATACATATATAAGCGCTATATCGACGACATCTACCTTGAAATTGAAGACGAAGGTTCACTGGAGACGCTGAAACGTAAGCTAGAGGAAGAGTCAGTGCTAAAATTCATCCATGAAATCAGTGTTACAGGCAAACTGCCCTTTCTCGACGTGAGCGTGGATGTTACCGAAGGCAAACATACCACCACAGTTTACCGCAAGAAAACGGATGGTGGTCGCTGCATGAACGCTCGAAGTGAACGTCCGAACCGTTACAAGCGCGGAGTCATCAGAACCTATGCTCGAAGTGAATGTCCGAACCGTTACAAGCGCGGAGTCATCAGAACCTATGTACGACGAGCCTTGAAAACATGCAGCACTTGGCAGCTCTTTGATAGAGAAGTTGCTCTCGTCAAGAAGATGTTAATGAGTAACAACTACAAGGCAGCCGACATTGACCAAACAATCAAGAGCGTATTAGACAAGCACCTATGTCCAAGCGGGTGCTAAAAGCATCACGGGTTGAATGCATCAGAGCTTATAACTAAAATGCTACCCATCAGATGGCAATGCCAGTGGGTTTACACAAAACGCGCACACGCAATCTCTTTACAACGGCGAAACGAGCGCTGTTAGAAGCTGACCGATCTGCCAGACGCCGAAAGAATGATTCTTGAGAAAGACGGTTTTTTTTTAGGAAGACAGTTAATATGTGCCAATAAATATATAATCTAGTGGACTCTTTGCAACTTCAGGTGTGGTGAAACTGACTTAATCTTATCGTAGCATATACTTCTGGCGTTAAATCGATATACTTGATGAGGCGTTTGCATGTCTCAAATTTAATTACATTGTATTTCGATACGGTGATGTTATTTTCAGTGTGATGACGGGTCGCCACACTGCAGCATATAACCAATCTATATCAATATACTACTACATCCTAGAAAATACCCGCCGCAGCCGCCGCCGCCGGTGTGAAGCCCGAAATCGTTTCCCGTGACGCCACTAATTAAGGTACGAGCGTGATTTTTCTCTCTCGGTAATCGGTCTGACTGGAACGCGCAGTGGAGGGGGGGGGGGGGGAGATGCCACTAACACGCAGTGGAGGGGTGGGTGGGGGTGGGGGTGGGGGGCACTTAAGTGTCTCCCCTATCTCCGTCAGTATGAGAGCTAACAATCAAACTTACCGGGTATGTAGGTGCTATGATGATCTATATTTGCTGAAAGTTTCGTGACCTTAGGTCAATATCTTCAAGGTCAAACGAGGTCACGAAGGTCAAATCTGGTCAAATGTCACAATTTTGGGAATTTGAACTCTGTGCAGGGGCGCAGCCAGACCTTCAGAAAGGAGGGGGAGCCCCTGGGAGAGGCCCCCACCCCAAACATACCCCTGGATATGAAAAACTCTACAGATTTCGGCCACTTTATTTTGTGAGGCCCCCTTTTTAACAATTTTTCTTCGTCTACTTTTGATGAGCTGGATTGGACCAGGACCCTCAGCAGGCATTGTACTGAGCGCATTACTAATTCGTATTGTTACGTACAGGGGAGACAACCTATCTTAGGTGACAACAGGTGGGGGTCGGCTTTTGAGTGTGGGGGCGCCTGAAATGACGAAAAAATGTACCCCCATTTTGATACGTTTATACCTTTGCAATATTGTTTTAATGTGGATTTTCATGTTATAGTAGTTAGAATGTGTGTCCTGGGCCAACTCTGGAGACACTGGTTAGCGCTCTTCCCTTAATGTAGCCAAGGTTTAAATGGTTGTGCCGAGATCTAAATGGTCGAGATGCATACCGACAGTTATAATGACGTCCCGCGCTCGGGCGTCTGTCTGCACGCTGGTTTCTGCACGCTCTGGCAGTGGGTTTCTGACCGTCTGACAGTGGGTTTCTGACCGTCTGACAGTAGGTTTCTGACCGCTCTGTCATTGGGCTTCTGACTGTCTGGCAGTGGGTTTCTGACCGTCTGGCAGTGGGTTTCTGACCGCTCTGGCAGTTTGTTTCTGACCGTCTGACAGTGTGTTTCTGACCGTCTGGCAGTGGGTTTCTGACCGTCTGGCAGTGTGTTTATAACCGTCTGGCAGTGTGTTTCTGACCGTCTGGCAGTAGGTTTCTGACCGTCTGACAGTGGGTGTCTAACCATCTGGCAGTAGGTTTATGACCGTCTGGCAGTGGGTTTCTGACCGTCTGACAGTGTGTTTCTGACCGTCTGACAGTGGGTTTCTGACCGTCTGGCAGAGGGTTTCTGACCGTCTGGCAGTGTGTTTCTGACCGTCTGGCAGTGGGTTTCTGACCGTCTGACAGTGAGTTTCTGACCGTCTGGCAGTGGGTTTCTGACCGTCTGTTAGTGGGTTTCTGACCGTCTGGCAGTGGGTTTCTGACCGTCTGGCAGTGGGTTTCTGACCGTCTGGCAGTAGGTTTCTGGCCGTCTGGCAGTGAGTTTCTGACCGTCTGACAGTGGTTTTCTGACCGTCTGGCAGTGTGTTTATGATCGTCTGACAGTGAGTTTCTGATCGTCTGACAGTGAGTTTCTGACCGTCTGGCAGTGTGTTTCTGACCGTCTGGCAGTGGGTTTCTGACCGTCTGGCAGTGTGTTTCTGCCCGTCTGGCAGTGGGTTTCTGACCGTCTGGCAGTAGGTTTCTGGCCGTCTGGCAGTGAGTTTCTGACCGTCTGACAGTGGTTTTCTGACCGTCTGGCAGTGTGTTTATGATCGTCTGACAGTGAGTTTCTGATCGTCTGACAGTGAGTTTCTGACCGTCTGGCAGTGTGTTTCTGACCGTCTGGCAGTGGGTTTCTGACCGTCTGGCAGTGTGTTTCTGACCGTCTGGCAGTGGGTTTCTGACCGTCTGGCAGTGGGTTTCTGACCGTTTGGCAGTGTGTTTCTGACCGTCTGTCAGTGGGTTTCTGACCGTCTGGCAGTGGGTTACTGACCGTCTGGCAGTAGGGTTCTAACCGTCTGACAGTGGGTTACTGACCGTCTGACAGTGAGTTTCTGACCGTCTGGCAGTGTGTTTCTGCCCGTCTGGCAGTGGGTTTCTGACCGTCTGGCAGTAGGTTTCTGGCCGTCTGGCAGTGAGTTTCTGACCGTCTGACAGTGGTTTTCTGACCGTCTGGCAGTGTGTTTATGATCGTCTGACAGTGAGTTTCTGATCGTCTGACAGTGAGTTTCTGACCGTCTGGCAGTGTGTTTCTGACCGTCTGGCAGTGGGTTTCTGACCGTCTGGCAGTGTGTTTCTGACCGTCTGGCAGTGGGTTTCTGACCGTCTGGCAGTGGGTTTCTGACCGTTTGGCAGTGTGTTTCTGACCGTCTGTCAGTGGGTTTCTGACCGTCTGGCAGTGGGTTACTGACCGTCTGGCAGTAGGGTTCTAACCGTCTGGCAGTGGGTTACTGACCGTCTGACAGTGAGTTTCTGACCGTCTGGCAGTGGGTTTCTGACCGTCTGGCAGAGGGTTTCTGACCGTCTGGCAGTGGGTTTCTGACCGTCTGACAGTGAGTTTCTGACCGTCTGGCAGTGTGTTTCTGACCGTCTGGCAGTGGGGTTCTATCCGTCTGGCAGTAGGTTTCTGACTGTCTGGCAGAATGTTTCTGACCGTCTGGCAGTGGGTTTCTGACCGTCTGGCAGAGGGTTTCTGACCGTCTGGCAGTGTGTTTCTGACCGTCTGGCAGTGTGTTTCTGACCGTCTGGCAGTGGTGCGGTCACGCGCCGCTGGCTGTAAATTGTAATCGTAATTGTAATTGCAATGTAATTGTAAATATCATATATTGGCCGACCCGTTACCGGTTGGATATGGGTTCCTTTGGCTGTAATATAAAAAGCCAAGCTACCGGCAGCTCGGCAGTTCCGTTTGACGTCGTTAAATGATACCAGCAGACATCGACAGCCTCTGAAGGCGTACGTTTTAGTTTCCGTTACTTCGCCTGTAATTGGGGTTTCCTGTCGGCGATTCTATCAATAAACAACAATGCCCCGATCACGTGGTGGCCGTTGAGGGGTTGACGCGAGAGATTTATTAGGTGACGAGGAGGGAACGATTGGCGCTCTAGGGATAGCGCATTTTATGTCTTAATGTCTTTATGTCTTTATGACTGTATATCTTTACAGAGACGGTAAGGCATCAGAGCTGGCACGTGTGAACACACATGGCCCGATGACAACCAGCAAACTGCATATAGAATACAACTGTTGGGCTAATTTTCAAATAGTGAATACAATCCTGGCCTAGCAAGGCCAGGGTTGGTAAAGTGTTCTGTCCTGATGGATAAGGTCGGGAACAAGATGCTCTTTCTCATGAAGTACTCGGGGGTCAAAATGACAGCAAAAATCATTACTATGTCATTCCTGTGAACATTTACTAGGCTATCTGTCCTTAGAAATACTGATCGTCAAAACCACTTCGGATGTATTATTCACTTAATCATCATATTCATCACGTCAGTATGTATGTACATACATTACAATTTTTTTTTAATTAGCAGTTGCGTTTCAGCTCTTGATTGCCAATAACAATAAATTGCATTAAAAAAAAAATCCGACGAAAACAAAAAAATCTGGACGATAGATTCAACACGTGGGGTCACTGAACCAAAAATGCACCGGGGTCATCAAGAATGGCCTATAATAACATGATCTAGAAGGAATTGGGCTGATATCATGCGTATCCTCAGAATAAGAAGCATTTGAATATTTCCCCAATGACTTATAATGGGAAGGTCACGAAATTGACCCGACCTTAGGTCACCGATATAAAACAAAATACGAGACATACGAATTATAGGTACTATCACTCTTATGAAATCCTGTAAGTACGAAATCGATCGGCCAAAAACTGTGGCTGTGGTACGACCGCACACTTCTTTGGAGTTGGGGTCACGTGACCTGGCTTGGTGAGCTGACCTGAGATGACCCGTGGTCAAAATTTTTACAACATGTGGGCAATTGATACCTTAACAGCTGTGCCAAAAACAGCGGCGCTGCGCGCCGCCGTTTTTTCGCTATCCTTGAAAAACCTTAAGAGGGCGTCTAAACGCCCCTCCCCGGCACGGCGCGAGAAATCAGGACAGTAGATTCCCCGGGGGCGGGGGCGGGCTGCTAATGCATATTCGATGCAGGTCCATCGTCAGGACAATGGATTTGATTGTATTGGGGCCCAACCTCTAACTGGAAAACTAAAAGGGCTAGAAAGACGCAGAAAAGGCGTTCAAAAGCTCTTGAAAAGCACATTCGAAGGTTTTTAGATATGTTTTCCTCAAGTCATATCTAAAAACCTTCAATATTGTCAATATTGAGGTCACCAGAGTTCATCAAAGGTCAGATTTTAAAGTTTTAGGACTTCGCTCCAGAAACCCTCAGATATCACAGGAACTATGATAGTTAGGAAGAAACGGAAAAAAGCAATGGAAATCTCTTGAAAAATGCAGTCGCCAAGTTGTCACCGAATTTGAGCTCAGGTCAATAGTTATAGCTCCAGAGGTCATCAAATGTCAAAAAGGCTATTAAAAAAGTTATCACGAATAGCTTTTGACCTAATAACGACAAGGAAATAATGTTGACGCCATCGCGCTTGTCTCGTCAAGACGCTTCGACTCATTTTAGTTTTGACCAGGTCAGTTCAATTTACAAATGTGACCTCAGGTCAAGGTAAAGTGGTGGTGACCCAAGTAGGTCATGTTATATATGGAAAAACTCCCGCGACAGGATAAATACATTGGTGTCTGTTTCACTTTTCTATCGTCATTATGTCGAGAGTTATTGACATAAAACTGTTGGTGACGTCGGATGACCTCGGCTGACCCTATAGGGGTCACTGAATAAAAATAGCACCTAGGTCATCAAGAATTTCCTATAATAACATGATCCAGAAGGAATTATACTGATATCTTGCGTCTCCTTAGAATAAGAAGCATTTGAATATTTCCCCTTTGACATATAATGGTCAAGAAATTAAGGTCAAGAAAAGGTCAAGAAATTAAACCGACCTTAGGTCACTGATATTAAAAATCCAAGATCAATGAATTGTAGATATATGTGACCTTATGAAATACTGCAAGTGTAAAACCGATCATCTCAAAACTGTGACTGTGGTACGACCACAAGCCTTTTGGGAGGTGAGGTCACGTGACTTGGTCTGGTGACCTGACCTAAGATGACCCGATGATATTTTTTTAACATAATATGGACAATTGATGCACAAACAGCTGTGCCAAAAATGGTGGCGTTGCGCGTCGCCGTTTTTCCGCTATCCGCGAAGAACCTGAGGGGTGTGTACTCCCCCGTCACGGCGCTGGTTAAAACTTAAAATATATAACTATGACTATGATGATGTGATAATAACTATGATGTGAGCCAGGCGGCGTGAAAATGTTGAGTTGTATTCCCTGGACAACTGCATTCTTACTGTTGAAAAGATCAGGGTCCCTTCAGATCGTCTAGGGCCCCTCCGACCTATTCAACGCCCTTCCGACCTGCTCCGAGAGTCATCTGGGATCCGCGAAAAGACATGATGTGGAGTGGGTGATATAGATTAAATACAAAGAGGATTTACTCCACAAGAAAACAAATTACATCGGGGTTTTCGGTTATATTGTAACACCGTTCGTTAGAGATTTAGAGGCGTTCGGCAACGGGTTATTGCTCGTCTTAAAGATGAGCAATGACTGAGGCCATTCTTACAAAAATAAATCCATCCGTGGCTCGATTTTTTTTATAAGAATGTCCTCAGATATTTGTTTCCATCGAAACTTGTATTTATGGCGCAGAGGCAAAGTCATTATGCATTAACACCGATCGTTTTGTCATGTGAAGCTTGATCATTTTTTTTTTTGGGGGGGGGGGGGGGGAAACAGGCCACTTTGGGCTTTGTGGGGGGGCGGCCGCCCTAAATGCCCCCCCCCCCCCTGGATCCGCCAGTGCATATGATAATGATAACTGCATACATATGTGCCGAACTGTAACAAATAGCTGGCAACAGTGTAAATGGTTTCAAAGCAGCAAGACTTTTCCGGCAAATAATTAATAATAACACATATTTATATATATATATATACCGCACATAATTCCGCACACATTTTCTTTTCCGCATTTTCCGAAAGCAGGACGACTTTCCGCACATAAATGGTCCCTGCGGATCTGGAGAAGCCTGGGGCGAGATGGCTTGGGGAGATGGTCCTGGCCTGGTCTCACTAATATCTCTACGGTTCAGCAAGTTGGGCACCGCTGGAACAGCTTCCGGTTGCCGATGTCCGCTTCTTTGTGCTCGCGTCGCCCTTTTCGGAACTCGGCAGACTAGCTAAACATGTAGCCCGCTTGAAAGTTCATATTGTATTAAGGGAATGGGCCCTGGGGCTAGCAATTAGGTACCGCCGAGGAGAGACTGCCAGACACTTAATGAATTCATGTTCCCATTTTCCAAATTTTAATAAGCAATTGGGTAATGTGTCATGCCGCGAAGCGGCGCGAAATTTTCAAGTTTTCACTGTGGATAGCTGGATTTTGACTGCTGAAAAGGCAGTTTAGCCCGCTGTCAATAGGCCGCTGTCTTGATTTTTATTTCAGTGAAGGGTATCACCAATTATAATTTATCTGTGACACTATAATGTGGTAAAATATTGATGTGTTGTGTATCTGACCACTACAGCAACAGATTAAGTTATATTCAAGGAACTGTTACTTTTGGAAGTATGATTATAAAATATATTTAAAAACCCTCAGCTAGACCACAGCCGTAGTCGTAGCCGTGGCCATGTTCTGGAGATTTTTCGGCCCGGCCCGCCCCATTAGTCGTAGGGTACAGCCGTCCGTGGGGCTAGCCGCCCCGTGTAGAGCTCTACCACCAGCCATCACAGTCAATACCGCCACCAGTCTGCACGCCGCGCCGCACTGAACGCCGGTCGCGAGGACCAATCGTCGCGAGGACCAAACGCCGGTCGCACTGCCAATAGTTGATCGCACGCGCCAGGATGTTGAATGTCACATCGTCGCACCAGCGGCTCTGTGTCTGCCCGCAGTACCAGGGGAGTATAGTGTCGGGCGGGTGGGCGATATTGTCTGCGTACGCCCGCATAACACATGCGTTCAGGACGAATCCAGTACTAGTTGCACGACAAGTGTAGTAACGTTTATCCTGTAGGCCAAAAATAGGAGAATATTTCCAATTCATCCGCGACGCATTTCTCGCAAACGTTACGCATTAGTTCCGGATCTGTCAGCAGGGCGTCGCTGAGCTGCTGCTGCTCACTCTGAGCGGCTGCTTGCCGAGCCCAGCGAGCCCAGGTGGCGGCCGAGGCCTCGGTTTTCAGCTGGGATCCTATACACCAGAATTTGTCCCGCGGCGGGCTGTCGTCACACTGGCTGCCGTGGTACACGTGCACCATGCCTGGGTCCGGCGCGCGCACCATCTCGATCCCCGTCAGTCGGTGTTGTTTGAAGAGCTCCACGTCCTCGTCGCCCCACCAGACGAGGTAGTCTCCGGCGACTCGCTGGAAGTCGGACCGGAACTGACACGTCATGCCGAAGCTAAAATCCCGCCAGAAGTCGACCTCGGGGTCGATCGGGTGATCCTTCCAGAGCGAGGTTGCCGGGCGGTCCCAGGCCTGCGCGCGCAGCACCGGGTTGAACGTGCTGAACACGACGGGGTAGTAGACGCTCCGGCCAGGCGACGCGTTGGAGCGGCAGCGACGCAGCGCGTCCGCGTCGAAGAACATGTCGACGTCACAGAAGAACAGCAGCACATCGTCGTCATCGTCGTCGCCTGGGTCTGCCCCGCGCAGCAGCGCGTGGCCGCGAGAGAACACCCTGTTCACTTCCATGAGGCGCGCCACCCGGCGGCCGGCGCGCCGGTTCAGCCGCTGCAGCAGCGCCACCACCCGGTCCCGGTCGCGTGCCACCTCGGACAGCTCAGCGGCCGGCGCTCCCCTCCAGTAGAAGACCACCACCAGCTGCAGCGGCTCGCGGCCCTCCAGCACCAGACGCGCCACGTTGGCCAGGAACTCTGCGAACACACCCGGACGGTGGTAGTAGGGCACCACGACGCGGACGGTGCGGGCGGCGGTTAGGCTGGCCGAGCCAGTGGCGGACAGTGGGCCGGCCGGCCGCGCCAGCCGCACCGTCTCCATCCGGCCCGGCCGGCGGCTGGCGAAGCTCAGCACGTACTCGGAGCCGCGGCCGGGCTCGTGGCGGTATCTTCCGTCCAGCAGGTCGGCTGCCGTGTACCGCTGCTGACCGACGCTGCTGGGCGTCAGCCGGCTGTTCAGCTGGTCCACGGCGGCATCCACGGCGGCCTCCACGGCGGCCAGCAGGTCCTTGTGCCGGGCTCCGGTCCGGCCCTGCTGCGGCGACTGGTGACTGGAGTTCCACAGACTGCCTGCGGTGAACAGCTGCCACGGAGTCACGTCCGACCTGAGGCACAGACGACCGAGAGGCACGTCAGTACACTTTACATAGTAACCGGCAGTAGACACAAGGGTCCAGTACTATTTTCCCAATAGATTTCCTGAACACAAACACCCCTAGTGAAACAATTATATAGGATCCTATATGATTGCTATATGATTTTAGGTACATAATCCTATAGGATTTTTCGTAGGAATTCATATGACTCCTATAATGAATTCATATAGGATTCCTATATGATTTGTATGTAGGAATTCTATAGGAAACGAAATCCTATAGGATCCTCGTCAAAATCATATAGGGTCCTCACCCAAATCCTGGATTGAAATCCTGGACTGGATTACATGTGTCATCGGCCGGGATCGAACCGGCAACCCTTCACATAACTAACTAATCCGTAGGACTCCTCTCCCATAGGGCTAATGTTACTAGTGGCCGGCACTGCTCGATTGCATTGCCTTGGAGTCAAAATCGTATAATTTAAAACACGAAGAAAAACAATGAGGCTTGATCGCCATCTAGTATCGAGCATCCACAACAGGCGGCCGTAGACTGAGACTTGAGCGCCATCTAAAACGAATGTCAGCCACTGGTGACGCCATGTCAGCCACTGGAATGTCAGCCACTGGTGTCAGCCACTGGTGACGCCAGCCACTGATGACGTCAGCCACTGGTGACGTGTTACAGTTCCGCAAGCTATGAACACGCATTTACGTGAAAATATATGTGGTGATTTTCGTTTTTTTCCAATTTTGACCGATTTCTTGTCGTTTTTTTTTCAGGAAAATTAAGACATCGAAATCAAAGAAGAGGAAAACATGTGTTCTTAAAATCAGATTTTGTTGTAATTTTTCACCCAGGAGTAGGTATTCGCTGTTTTTTTTTCCTCAAAATTTTACCACCCTTGGGGGTGATGCTTGCACCCCTCGGGGTCACAACCCCCTACACTACTGAGTCGGGGTGGGGTGCACGTGACTTGCAAGTATGGGAACGGTATCGCCCTCCGTTTTACCTGTAGAGGTGTGCAATGCTATCCGGACACACTAACAGACGGGCAGACGGACAGACAAACACGGCGGTCGGCCTGAACTTTTCCGAGCGACCCCCCCCCCCCCCCCCCCCAGTATCTTCGAATCTAAAAGCATGTAAACATGATTTAAACTTCTACGATTTTTTACAAATCTTCAAATCTGGGTGGGCGGACCCTGGCCCGAGAGATCCTGGGAGCCCCCCCCCCCCCCCCCCCCCAGACCTCCGGCTGTTGACGCCTCCGAGGGGTTTGATGTATGGTATGGAGTGTGCGGGCCATTATGCAACTTAAGATATTGTACCTACTTGTGGCCGGCACCGCTCATGCTCAATCGCATTGCCTTGGAAGTTGGGGTCAAAATCGTACCGTTTAAAACAATAAGGCTTGAGCGCCATCTAGTATCGAGTATCCAAAACAGGGGGCCATGGACTGATACTTGATCGCCATCTATAACAAATGTAAACCGCTGCCCCTGTAGCTCAGTGGCAGAGCGTTGGACTTCTGACCTATCCCGGTGTGGCAGCCCGGGTTCGAGTCGCTTCGGCGCTCGCTGTTTGCTCCTGACTGGGATGGCCTGCGGCCGGTGGCAGCGGTCGCCCTCAAGGTCAAGTGACGTCAGTGAGCGGGGCGGACAGTGTATGTCGGGCACGTAAAACTTTCGTCTCTAAATTCTGTCGACCAACAGGAATTGCGCGATCGGGTGGTGAGGTCAGGACCTGCGCAACAAACTCTGCTTAGCGTGGGTCCTGACCTCGGAAATCCATCCATACAAAACATTCGGACTAAATTTATTCTACAAAAAAAATATATTAAAAAACACTGGTGGCGCCATCTACAGTGCTGCAAACATTATGGGTCTTGTATTGCGGCTTTCGGTGTTGATTTTCGTGTTTGCAATTTTGACTGATTTCTAGGCGTAAAAAACGCCTATTATATATTATATATATAATATATATAATATATATTATATATAAAACGCCGAGGCAAATTTAGGATATCGAAATAAAAGAGGAGGAAAAATACTGTGTTCTAAAACTGAGATCTTTAAATCTTGCCAAAAGAAAATTGTGCACCGGTAAATTAGGCTGATTAAACTGGTGATTTTCGTTTTTTTCAATTTTGACCGATTTCTGGGCATTTTTCGAGGAGAATGTATGACATCGAAATTAAAGAGGAAGAAAACAAATCCGGATTCTGAAAATCAGCTTTCTGTTAATGTTTTCACCCCAGGGAGTATTTGATGTTTTTTTTCCAATAGGGGGTATTCCAAGCATCACCCCCTAGGGGTGATGCTTGCACCCCTCGGGATCACAACCCCCTACACTACTGAATCGGGGTGGGGTGCACCTGACCTGCAAGTATGGAACCCGTTCGTCCTGTAGAAGTGCGCAACGCTCGCCTGGACACACATACAGACGGACGGACAGACAAACACGTCATAGACAGACAAACACGTCAGCTTGAACTTTCCCGAGCGAGCAGCCGAGCCCCAATATGAAATATTCGAATCTAAAAGCATGTAAACATGCTTTCACAGGGGTGAAGGATCCTATTCAGTTGAGGGGGCTTCAGCCCCCCCCCCCCACGCACGCACGCACGCACGCACGCACGCACGCACACACGCACACACACACACACACACGCACACGCGCACACGCGCACGCGCGCACGCGCGCACGCGCGCACACGCGCACACGCGCACACGCGCACACGCGCACACGCGCACACGCGCACACGCGCACACGCGCACACACACACCTATACGTGCGAGCCGTGTAAAACGAGTGTCATGGCTGTACCGTCACCACCGAGTACCGGGTCTTCCGACAGTTGTAGGGCTTTGCAAATTTGCTGATGGGAAGGCAATAGGCCCTGCATCTCTCCCAGGGGTTTTGACTGCCAAATATCACGAGGCATCATGGTGTAAGAATGGCCTTGAAAACCGAGTGCCAAGGTGCAAACAGAGGGCCGGTGTGTATGTACACGTGTGCAAATCGTGAATAGCGAGTGCCGGTGTGTGGGTACCGTGTGAAAACCGTGAATAGCGAGTGCCGGTGTGTAAGTACCGTGTGAATATCGTAAAAACCGAGGGCCAGTTTGTGAGTACCGTGTGAAAATCTGAATAACCAGGGCCGTTGTGTAAATATACGCAGCAGCGTACCGATGATACGGATATGCTGGACCTCTCATGCCCGAATAACAATAACGCCATTCAGGAGACGCCATTTCCCATTGGATACGCGGCGCCCGAATTATACCCCCCCCCCCCCCCCCCCCCCTCCCGGTTAAGGACAGCGCTCCCGGGTTAGTGGCTGCAGGCTGACCATGTCTAGTACCTAGGTACTAAACTAATGAATTAACTAATGAAACTAATGTCTCTTCGGCTGGAGTCAGCGCTTCTTCAGCTAACGATGACGCTTGGCATCCCTCTGGCTAGTGACGGCTCCGCTCTGGCAGGGACGGTGCCACCAATTTTTAATAGCGGGGGATAGCCGAGAGCTGTATTCTGTCGCGAGCAGCACAAGTTATAAGTAATTTTAGTTTTTGATTGATATTGTTCATCTACATTCCGCTTATAATTGTGTCATCTCAATGTTTATTTTATCATTTTTTTAAGCAGTTAATATTCCACTTCTGGGGATAAGCCTTGTAACAAACATAACTCGCAGCACGCCGTCTCTGTTGTCGAGGGACGTCTCGGATCTCAGCTCCCCTGACCCGAGCTCCCTGATCCGCGCTCCCTTGACCGTAGCTCCCTTAACCTCAGCTCTCTTGACCCGAGCACCCTAACCCAGGCTCCCTGACCCAGGCTCTCCTGACCTGAGCTCCCTGGCTCGAGTTCCCCGACCCGACCTCCATGACCCGAGCTCCCCCTGACTCGAGCTCTCCTGGCCCGTCAGCCGAGCTCCTCTGACTCGAGATCCCCTGACCCGAGCTCCCTTGACCCAATCACTTAACACAGGCTCCCTGACCCGAGCTCCCGACCCGAGCTTCCTGACTCGAACTCCTCGATCCGAGCTCTCTGGCTCGTCAGCCGAGCACCTCTGACACGAGCTCCCTTGCCCTGAGCTTCCCTGACCCAGGCTCCCCTGACCCGAGCTCCCTGACTCGAACTCCCCGACCCGAGCTCCCCTGACACGAGCTCCTCTGACACGAGCTCCCCTGACCCGAGCTCCCCTGACCTGAGCTCCCCTGGCTCGTCAGCTGAGGTCTTCTGACTCGAGCTCCCCTGACCCGTACTCCCCTAGCCCGAGCTCCCCTGACTCGAGCTCCTCTGACGCAAGCTTCCTTGACCCAGGCTCTCTTGACCCAATTTCCCTGACCCGAACCACCCGACCCGAGCTCCATGACCCGGGCTCCCCTGGCCCGTCAGCTGAGCTCCCATGACCAGCCCCCTAACCCGAGCTCTTCTGACCCGATCTCCCCTGACCGAGCTCCCTGAACCGAGTTCCCTGACCCGTGCTCCCGGATCCGATCTCCCTAACCTGCCAGCCGAGCTCCCCTGACCCGAGTTCTCCTGATCCGAGATCCCCTGTCCCGTCAGCCGAGCCCCCTGATCCGAGTTCTCCTGATTCGAGCTCCCTGTCCTGTCAGCCGAGCTCCCCTGACCCGGGCTCTCTAACCTGCCAGACGAGCTCCCCTGACCCGAGTTCTCCTGATCCGAGCTCCCCTGTCCCGTCAGCCGAGCCCCCTGATCCGAGCTCCCTGTCCCGTCAGCCGAGCTCCCCCTGACCCGGGCTCCCTAACCGTCAGCCGAGCTCCCCTGACCCGACTTATCTTGATCCGAGCTCACCTGTCCCGAGCGCCCTCTATCGTCTGTATTTCCAAAAACAAATTACATAGCTACAATCAAAAGACAATCTGCGCCATTTTTAAAGATTATCTTTTGATATGCTTGCGAGATCTTCATTCAGGAACGTTTGACAGTGGCATGCGAGGCAGTCAGGACACGTGGTGTCGGAGCGAGCGTCAGTGATGCTCTCGAAGATTAGGCAAAACTATTGCTTTTCAGCGTTCGAGTGTTTAAACGCCTCAACCTCGCTCCCAAGAACACGATGCAGTTAACTCCCCTGACCCGAGCTCTATTTGGTATCTAGCCAGTGCACTGGATGCGACTGAAGTCAGTCCCACCTCACATAGAACCAATGAAGCGCACTTAACCTAATAATACAAACTAAAGATATAGCATAATTCGACCGTCGTTCTGTATCGGTGCGTCTCGAATCAAAGTACCATTGGGTGTTCACTCGTCACTCAGTTGCTCAGGAACGATGGTGTAGAAAAAGTAACAGGCTCTCCACTCCCTGTAAGGCAGCCCGATTACATGAATCGTGTATTGTATTGTATTAAACAATTAAAACACTCCATTTGAAAATGGCTATTCCGAGTGTCGGGTCAGGGTTAAGAAGAGTTAAAAGACACTCGGTATACAACACACAATAAGATCAGATGAATATAAAAGTGCACACAGGCTATAGAAAATAAAACACACACGCACACACACACAGTCACACACTCATTTTCCTCGCTTCACACAACTAAAAGTTCGGACACTGCACGCTTAAAAGCCCCCTGGGATAAATCGCGAATCTCCAGCGGGAGGCGGTTGTATACCTGCGCCGTACAAAAAAAAGAAGGCGCCGCCTGCCTGCTTCGGTTCTCACGCGCGGGAGAGCCATTTCTGCGTCCTGCCGGGTGGTTCGAGAGCGAAGAGCAGAGTTGACCTGAAGCTGAGAGGAAAGAGCCACTGGCTCCCCGGTGCAGCGAATTTTGTGCAGAAAATTCAATGAGTTAAGTTCGTACAACTGGCGGGCGGTAGGCCAGCCCAGTTCGTCTCGCAAGTCCGATATGTGGTCGAATTTGCGTCGGCCAGAGACAACGCGCAGCGCAAAATTGAGGATCTTTTGGAGGCGCTGTATATTTTTATCTGACCCGTTGGCCGTTTCCAAAGACAGCAAGACAGTATCGGACGTGCGAGAGGACCAAGGCATTGACCAGAGTAGGCAGAAGGTCGGGCGGGATCTGATGACGCACGTGGGACAGGTCGATGAGGATACCGTTGCATTTTTTGACGAGAGCAGACACGTGAAAGTCCCAGGTGAGGTGCTTGTCGAACACCACGCCAAGGTTCCTCACCGTAGGGCCCTCATGGATCGTATCCTTGCGAAATCGAATGGAGATCGGGACTAAGCCACTGGAGCTTAGTCCCGATTAAGGGAAAACCACTGGAGGGGCAAAACACTTTTGGGGGCATCTTTTTGTGGCCAAAAGGTATCCCCATTGTTTTCCTCCGCGGATTTGGGCCGTTCACATTATTTTAGTATTCGAGCTTAAAAAATAACTTTTCGAATTCACCAAAACAAAATTGTGGACATTTTTCCGATACAAAAAAATTGGGGAGTCAACAGACACAAAATCACAAATCCGAGATAGCCATTTGGAAGAGAATGCCATTTCCTTTCTATCGACGGTTTTTATTTGCAATTTCCTTTGAAAATCTATTTTTTACAATGTCAAACTTTTTTCTGTCACTAAAATTGGCATTACATAACGCCATTAAAACGTTATTATCTCCCAAGATACTACATTAATTTCATTGAAATTTGGTAGGAAGACGTAGAATTGATGCATAATACGGCATTGAAAGTTTCATGTTGATATCTATGCAGTTGTAAAGTTATTGAGAACATCCGGGTGGGGGCAGAATCTGACCCCCCCCCCCCCCCCCCCCACCACCAGCAGGGCGCGTGTCACCGGAGCTGCTTGAATTGCATCAAGTGCGCTGTTTTGTCTATCATTGAAAGCAAGAGATACATAAAAAATTCAATTCAATCACTTGAGAGAAGAAAAAACTTCTGATTTCATGAAGTTTTCTCCTAAGATCATTGTTTTCACGTTCAGTGCAGGGAACGCGTAGGAGAGGGGAGGGGCATACTTGTATTGCATGCCCCGCCCCCAGATTCCTGTGCGGGGGGGGGGGGGCATTTGCCTCTCATGTCCGCCCCTGGATCTACCAGTGGGGGATCCAGGGGGCGGACATACCCTCCCCCTTATTTTTGTTTAGAAATAGCGGAAAACGACGCCATTTCGCTCCGCCATTTTTGTTACATCTGCTTGCCTATCAATTGCCCAAATCCTGTTAATTTGTTTACCTCGGGTCTCCTCAGGTCACGTCCCAAGTCAAGTCTAGTGATCCCACCTCCAAAAATGTAAGGTCGTGCTGCAGCCACATTGTTTGACCGATCAGTTAGATACTCACAGGATTCAATCAGGTCATAAACACCTACAATTCTGCTATTTCGGATGATTTTACATCGGTGACCTAGGGTGAAGTCTATTTTGTGAACTCCCAATTATAAGTCATTGGGAAACATGAAAATGCATATAAATCCAAAGGAAATGGCTAAATTTGCCCAATTTTCACCAGTCCCGCATCTTTTGCAAAATACAAAGATCCAGTGGCGGATCTACGGTTGGGCAAAATGGGCAAATGCCTCCCCCTCCACAAACCGCCTGAAATCGGCGCAAGATTAACACATTTCCTGACATAGAAGAACATCTAAGCAACCTTTACTAAGGAAAGTTAGCTTTAACCCTCGCCCTACGGGGGGCCTGACAGGCCCCCCCCCCTCAGGTTTTTCTTGAATAACTTTTTACACATGCAGTGCATCGCGCTGAAATTTTTGGTAGCTGAGTTTAGAACAATTATACGTAAGCTGTAAAAATTTGATTGAAATTAATTAAGTAGTTTGGGAGATAATCATGTTTTGATGACGTCATGTTGTTAACAAATTAGTTTTTTTGAAAAACGTAGAAAACAGTTTTAAAGCAAATTGAAAACGCAATTCACCAAAGATACAAAATGGCATTATCTTTAAAATGGCAATCTCGGATTTGCAAAATTTTGGTTTTTTTACTCCTAAAATAAATACAAACTTTTTTTTTTAAATCCCCACAAATTCAAAATTTTCAAAGATATTAGAAAAACCGGAATAAATGTGAGAGAACTGAGTATGGACAATACCCATACCAAATTTCAAAGCAATATCTTCATTTTTGACTGAGTGATGGCTCCCAAGTGTAAGAAACCGATGACGTCATTTTTAAAATAACTTTTTTTGACTTTTTGGCAAGATACGAACAAATAATTACCCTTTTTGTATTTCTGAGCCAAAAGTGGTCTAGGAACATGCCTTTTTATTTACATTTATCAATTTCTAATTTTGAGGTTTTCTGAAGAGCAAAATCGCTGTTCTGGACGTGGTAAATCCGAGGTCATTCACTTGACCTGGAAGGTCACACGTTGACCTGAAACCTAAAAAAACGCATACTGTTAGATTCATCTCATGACAGGCAACATGCTGGTTCTTACCGCATTGATCTAAGTTGCTTGGTTTGGAAGTTAACAGGGGGTGCCTGTCAGCCCCCCCCCCCCCCGTAGGGCGAAGGTGAAAAAAGCTCCCGTAGGGCGAGGGTTAACCCTCGCCCGGGTAGGGCAAAATCACTACGTGTTCGGGTGGGTGGGGGTACGACCCCCTTTAGCGTTTCGCCCCTAATTGAGCTAGAGTTTCGATTAAAAAACGAGCGTGTTGCTTGTGACGAGAAGAAGCCGCTGATATCCGATTTTAAAGTATTGGGGCATTAGGTGACCTCTGAGATCATGTCAATGACCCAAAAGTCATACAAATTGCAAATGCTTATAATTTGAATTTTATCGACCTAGAATCGTGAATGAGCATATCATAATGCTTAATGGGTGCCAAATTTGAAATCAGCATCACACAATGTCCTAGAAACTGCCAAATTCCAAAAAGGTCATGTCAGGTCATCTGAGGTCAGTGACCTCGGTTGACCTGTGGAAGCCCATGACCCCAGTGGAACACATAATTATGTAAAATGGATCCCAAATTTGAAATCAGCGCCACAAACTGTCCTAGAAACCGCCAGAAGCCAAACAAAAGTCATCTGAGGTCAATGACCTCGGTTGACCTTTGAAAAGGTCAATCGAGGTCACAATCTCAGTGGAAACCACAAATGTCACCTGAAAACACCTGTGCATATGCTCCTGAACAACAAACACTCGGAAACTGCACAAGTTACAAGCATCGATACTACGGGACGCCAGTTGTGCATGCATGACCTTGAGAAACAGGTCATAGGTCACCGGTCATGTGGGTTAGAACATCAAAATTAGAGTATGTGTCAAATTGTTCAAAAGTAGGGTACTTAAAGTTTCATCGTAATCGGTTTGGAACTACGAAGTTATTTCTGAAAAACCGAGGGGGTGGCATCCACCCCCTACCCGGGTGAGGGTTAAATCAGTTATCAATTCATAAGCAAGCCAAATCCAATGCATTTTCAGAATTATGTGACTTTTATTTCCCCCCTCCCCAAAAAACACCCGTTCTGGATCCGCCAAATCCATGTAGTATTTGTATCCTGTGATCTCCACGAGGTAAAATCTATTCACCCTGAAGTCATTCCGCATTCGTCATTTTTCTTCCATAACTTTTGTTTTACTGAACCAGTAAGGCGCCGTAGTTGGCGATGATCGAGCGAACGCGAAAGAAATGTATGGTGAATTCCAACTCGATCAGGGAAGTAGTTTCTGAGATACAAATACGTGGTGCACACGTGCGCACGTGCAGAAGCACCCCCACCCCTGACTTGTGGGAAAGTGGCGGCTGAGAGATCCCTAACCACACACCAAATTTGAACACAATCGGCTCAGCAGTTGCCCCCACCCACTCAAAATTGTGTGGCGACGTTCCTGATCCAACAACCCCCGATCTCGCCCACTCTGCCGCTAATGTCAGCATCTAATAATAATAGTAATTAGGCGATGGGCAGTTGCCCTTACATCAACTCATCTGTACATACATGTTGTACGTGACTACGCACGGGCCGACTGGGTCAAAGGCTCGGCCGGGGATTTTTGCCTACTTCGCTGGATTTGCGTGCATTAAATTAATCTCATTTAATGTACTTACTTAAATATTAATGCGTCGCCTTTACCCCGTTAAAAACACGAAATATTCCACGCTGGATATATACATGTTATACGTGACTACGCACGGGCTGAGTGGGTCAAAGGCTCGGCCGGTGATGTTTGCCTACTTTGCTGGATCTGCGTGTATTAAATTCATCTCATTTAATCTACTTACTTAAATATTAATGCGTCGCCTTTACCCCGTTAAAACACGAAATATTCCGGACTGGGTTACCTACATCCGTGTACTGCTGTGCCGGTCCCGGTTGTGCGTCAGTTTTATCGAAAAGTTGCTCTTGAGCAGGTCTCCATGTGAAAAAGGCTGTGTCACAGGGATGGACAAAAGGGTAAAATTTCCTCTCCCTTTACCCGCGAAATGCGCATCCGTGACGATATTTGAATCCGGTGATGTTGTTGCAGTGACCAAAATGTACCTTGTTTATTATTTAAAAAATATTAGAGGCTGGAGCTAAAAATTAACTGCCTGAAATCCGAGGCGAAACTCAAATTAAGGGTAGGCTATAGGTTTCGGTGGAGTCTTTAGGCCCTACCAATCATTTTCGTAAAACGACACCCCTGGTTTTCTCCATACATAAATACCCGGTGACGATAATATACATTATAAGAAGCCATACAAGAAGAAGAGTGTTGTTGTCCCTGACCCTCTCTTCGAGATGCGACATACATGTTTAACCTCGCTTGAAATGACATACGTGCTTTCACCTTTGCCGAACATGATTAGATGGGGAAAATTTCGACCCGGTAAAAAAACGTTCTTGAATGACAGGAAATATATGCAAAGTCTATAATTAAATATATGCTCATTAGATGCGCAGCGCTTGGGAGATTCCATTGATATAACATTTTCCCGATACGCCACTTGTTGGGCGAATTAATACGTAAAACAGAAAATCGTCTCTCCTGAACATTTTTGTTTTACGACAAATCGTGACATACGTGGATTCACCTTTGCGCGGCAGACCACACGCTACCACCAAACACTAGCTCAGTTTTTGTTTTGCCTCAGCTGCTCCGTCACTGCAGTTAGTTCAGGCCTGTGGCCGCGCGGCGCGCGCTGCCACTACACACTGCCGGCACCATTCACGTAGTCCGTCAGGACCTGACGGATACGGGCCGCCTCACGCGAGTGCGTGTTGATGCCAGCCCTGGTGATGTCCTGGGCAGGTTCGGCATCTCGCTCATCCGGCACAAGTGCAGAGCCGCGTCCGACGCCAGCGGCCTCAACCTTTCGTTGCCGCATGTGCAGGGCGCAGGTCGCCTTCACCAGCGTCGCCACCCTCTCCGGCGCGCAGCCCACCGTCCCTCGGTTTTGCGCCAGCGCTGAGACATGATTCCGAACGCGTTCTCGACGCAGCGGCGCGCTCGGCTGAGGCGATAGTTCAATACGCGCCTGTTGTCCACCTCCGGTCCTACGAGCGACGCCCTGGGATAAGATCGCACTCGCATCATCCAGCCGGGTCATTTCGGAGCTGGCCGACAAGGAGGTGAAATTCGCCCTGCTTTTCTCGGCATGTCAGAACTGGCTGGATCCAGTGTCTCCCTCGGTGATGCTGTTCCTTGTGGCGTTGCTGACGTCGAAGCAGCCTCAAAATCCAGACCCGCTGCAGAGAGGTTTCAGAGGCGAGAATCGCCAGTGCCAGAAGGTGCCGCGCTGGCGCCAGAAGTCGACGCATCCATACCTGAAAACAGATAAAACGTGCATCAGCAATCAGTATCGGCCAATGTATAACATGAAGCATCGGGAACTATTTACAAAGTAAAATAACACCCAAGGTCCCATTTCGGCATATTGTTGTATGACCAGATCAACCTGTGGAGCTAATGAACAGAGGTCAGCTCCAGTGGCGGATCCAAGGGGGGGGGGGGGGTAGACGGGGGGGCGGGGGGGGGGGGGGGGGGGGCATGACCCCCCCCCCCTGGATCCGCCGAACACCAAAATAAAGGCAAAAAACGCGCAGCTACGCGGCGCAAATCATTCAACTTCAGCAACATTTGGTAAAACAACCAGGGGCACCACCGCGCCGGTGTACCAAGGGGACCACCGCGCCCGTGAACCAGGGGCACCACCGCGCCGGTGTACCAAGGGGACCACCGCGCCGGTGAGCCAGGGGCACCACCGCGCCGGTGTACCAAGGGGACCACCGCGCCGGTGTACCAAGGGGACCACCGCGCCGGTGAACCAAGGGCACCACCGCAGCCGGTGTACCAGGGACACCACCGCGCCGGTGTACCAAGGGCACAGCCACGCCGATGTACCAAGGGCACCACTGCGCCGGTATACCAGGGGTACCACCGCGCCGGTGAACCAAGGGCACGGGGCGTGGGGCGGCACAGGAGGCTGACAGGGGGAGGTGGCGCAGTAGAGGGATGACTGGCCAGAAAGGAGGCGGCACAGATGAGTTATTCATGGCTACCTTTTTTTAGGTGAATAGGTACCAGTTCTCCAAAGTCTTGCATTTTTCAGGGTGGGCAACTTTTGGTGAGTGTGCGTGTAATTCTGCTGACTGGGTGGGTCCAGGGCCTTTGAATGTCATTGCAATTTTGAAGAAGAAAAAAAAACAGCTAGTTTAGATTTGATGCTTAGAATGCATTCTACAAGTTAATTTTAACTGAGTAAAGGTTTGATAATAATTAAAGCAATATTTCTAACAGACATGTGCATGGATCCTAGGGTAGAATCTATAATCTCACTGGATCCAGTGAAAAAACAGTGTTGGATCTATGATCCTGCTGGTGGCTGGATCCCATGACAAAAATGCATGACTGGATCTATGATCTCAGTGGATCCCACACAAAATGGGGGCCTGGATCATAGGATCATATGGATCATAGGATCAAGGGATCATAGGATCCCATAGGATCCCACAACACAAATCCATAACTGCAGCTATGATCCCAATGGATCCCACAACTTCAGCAACATTTGGTAAAACAAAAGTATCAGGTTTAACCCGCGCACTGCAGGGGCTTTGCCCCGAACACAAACTGCAGGGGGTTGATTTCCGCCCCCCCCCCCCCCCTGAGATCTCGAAAAGTACGCTACGTAGCCAGAAGCGGAAAACGGCATTTGATAGCTTGATACATGTTCTATCGAACGTATTTCAGTATTGTTTTAGGTCAGGTCAAAATTGAGGTCACCAGAGGTCATCAAAGGTCAAATTTTCCAGTTTCTTTTCCCTGTTTTAGGACATTGCTCCAGAAATTCCCATATATCTCAGAAACTATGCTAGTTAGAAACAAACGCAAAAAAAAACGCCAGCCAGTGAAATTTGCAATCGGTGTGGTGTCCTCAAATTTGATCTCAGGTCAACATTTGAGGCTCCAGAGGTCAAAAAAGAGAGAAAATGCTGTTTTTTTTTGCTAAATCGTTTTTTTCGCTATTAACTTTTTACTTAATAAAGATAACGGAAAACTGTTTACGCCATTGTGTTTATCTTGTAAAGGCGCTTTGAATAATATGCATGGTGACCTTGTTAAGTCAACTTAATAATTTGACCTCAAGTCAAGGTCAAGTGGTGACCAGTGGTGTCAAGGTCACTGATCAAGGTCAAGTGGTGACCCAAGTAGGGCATGCTGCATATGGGAAGACGTGTCTCGACGAGAGAAACACATTGATGTCTGTTTTACTTCTCTGTCTTCATTATGTCGGGAGTTATTGACACAAAAAAATGATTGTGACCTCGCATGACCTCAAATGACCCAATAGGGGTCACTGAACAAAACTTACACTTGGATCATCAAGAATATCATATAGTAACTTGATCCAATTACCGCCAAGGAGAGCCTCTGCCAGACACTTAATGGAATTCATTTTCGCATTTTCCAAATTTGTATAAGTAATTGCGAAGGTTGTGTCATGCCGGCGAAGTGGCGCGAAATTTTGCGGTTTTTGACTGTGGATAGCTGGGTTTTGACTGCTGCAAAGACAGTTTTTACGATTTTTGATAAATTGGGAACACGCGGGGGGATACTGGTATTGAATGCCCCCATATTCCTGTGGGGGTAGGGGATTTGCCCCTGATGCCCCCCCCCCTGCATCCGCCAGTGGTCTGGCCTTTAGCCGCAAAGAAGTAAATAAAGAAAGAACAGCACTTTTTATTAATTATTAATATAGCAGAAAGTTGAGATTGGCAATCAAACACCGTCATGTAGCAAAATAAAAGTATGAATGTAAACAAATGCAATAATGGCGCGGCGCGGCAAAACACGGCAGAAATAACACAAGCAAAGCAAAGCATAATGTAAAGAAGCGCCACACAACACCAGTAACACCACCTGTGATTGAACTTTCACAAAATTGACGACGAACAGAAAAGGATCTCAGGATATCTTTAAGACATTTCTGAGTTATGTAACAAGCTAAAACTATTTATTTCGGTTTCTTGTGTTTACGATCATCTACAGCCACCAGGGGCACAACCAGACCTTCAGAAGGGGGGGGGCAATCTAGTCATGGTGGGCCCCTGGGAAAGAGGCCTCCCCCAAAAAATATATATTCCCCTCAGGCGCGGATCCAGAATTTCGGTCAGGGGGGGGGCGACATACAAAAAGATGCGCTTTATGGGCGCACTTGACGGGCGATACATGGGCGACATCCGGCTCACGGGGGGGGGGGGGGCAAGCTCCACCTAGATCCGAGCCTGCCCCTGGATATGAAAAATTATACGGATTTCGCCCACTTTATTTTGTGAGGCCCCTTTCAAAAATATCAACTTTTGATTGGCTGGATTGGACAGGGACCCTCAGTATGGGGGCGGCATTTGCTTCTGGGGACGCCTATTGTTCGGTTTAGATAATCTAGCGTATGTTCTGCTCCATGGGGGCGGCATTCGCTAATGGGCAATGTGCATTTGTCCAATTTAGAGGGAGCCTGTTTAACCCGTGGGGGCGGCATTTGCTTATTGTCCGGTAGGGCGCCTGTTCTGCTCCATGGGGGGCGGCATTTGCTTCGAGTGGCGCCTATCCTGTTCCTAAGTCGCCATTTACTTCTAGGAGTGCTAATTGTCCGATTCCAGGGAGTGCCTGTCGGTGGCGGGCGCAGCAATTCACAAAGGACCAGGTCATTGCCCTGAGGCCTGAGGGGCGACATCCGATCGACAGGGGCGCCATCTTTATTGGCGACAATTTTGCATGGGGGGGGCGCCTCAACTCCCGCACCGTTCGGAAGGAGGCGCCCCCCCCCCCCCCCGGTCACTAGCCGGAGGGACGCCGTCACTGGCCAGGGGCGCGTCATGGGCAGAGGGGCGGTCACTAGTCGGATGGGCGCAGTCACTCACCAGAGGGGCTCCGTCACTGACCGGAGGGGCGCCGTCACTGACCGGAGGGGGCGCCGTCACTAGTAGGGGGGGGGGGGGGGCGCCGTTACTGGCAGGAGGGCGTCGTCACAGTCCGGAGAGGGGCAGTCACTAGTCGGAGGGACGCAGTCACTCGCCGGAGGGGGCGCGGTCACTGACGGGAGAGGCGCCGTCACTGTCCGGAGGGGCGCCGTCACTAGTAGGAGCCCGGAAGGGCGCCGTCACTAGCCGGAGGGGCACCGTCATTGGACGGAGGGGCGCCATCACTGGTCGGAGGGGCGCCATCGCTGGCCACAGGGGCGCCTTCACTGGCCGGAGGGGCGCCGTCACTAGCCGGAGGGGCGCCGTCACTGGCCGGAGGGGCGCCGTCACTGGCCGGAGGGGCGCCGTCACTGGCCGGAGGGGTGCCGTCACTGACCGGAGGGGGCGCCGTCACTAGCCGGAGGGGCGCCGTCACTGGCCAGAGGGGCGCCGTCACTGATCGGAGGGGCGCCATCACTGGTCGGAGGGGCGCCGTCGCTGGCCAGAGGGGCGCCTTCACTGGCCGGAGGGGCGCAGTCACTGACCGGAGGGGGCGCCGTCACCAGCCGGAGGGTCACCGTCACTTGCCGGGGGGGGGGGGGGGGGGCGCCGTCACTGGTCGGAGGGGCGTCGTCACTGGCCGTAGGGGCGCATTTACTAGCCAGAGGGGCGCCGTCACTGGTCGGAGGGGCGCCGTCACTAGCCGGAGGGGTGCCGTCAGTAGCCGGAGGGGCGCCCGTCCCTGGCCGGAGGGGCGCCGTCACTGGTCGGAGGGGTGCCGTCAGCCGTCACGGACCGGAGGAGCGCCGTCACTGATCGGAGGGGGCGCCGTCACTAGCCGGAGGGGCACCGTCACTTGCCGGAGGGGCGCCGTCACTGGTCGGAGGGGCGCCAGCTTTGCATGGGCGCCTCGGGTCCAAAGGACCAGGTCATGCCCTGAATGACCGTATACTCTGTACGCCACTGGTGCCTGTCCTGTTGGCGGTGCTAATTGCAAAACGAAAATGGTCCGGGGGCGCCGGTACGGACATTCCGTATCGTCCGTATAGGTGGTTGCGCCCCTGCTGAAATGGACGGTGAAATGGACGTGAAAATGTTAATTTTAGGTCGTGGAAAACGAAATTTTCATATTGGAGCCAGACCGTAAGTGGAGCCAAGCCTCAGGTAACCCCTTTTCCTGGTACACATCTCGGTATGATGAAAAATATTGAAATAAAGGTAGTTTTGTATATACATTAGCCTCGGATAGTAAATCACAATGACCGGTGGCAGTCAGCGCTCAATAGTACATATAATAATAATAACTGTATACATATGAACCAAACTGTAACAAACAACTAGTAACAATGCAAATGGTTTGAAAGCAGCAAAGGGGAAGAACGACGTTTCCGCGCATAAATGGTCCCTGTGGATCTGGAGGAGCCTGGGGGGAGATGGTCCTGGCCTGGTCCCCACTATTAGCTCTTCGGTCCAGCAAGCTGGGCACCGCTGAAGCAGCTTCCTGGTGCCTGTCTGTGTCTTTGCGTCGCCTTTTTTTCGGAACTCGGCAGACTAGCTAAACATGTAATTCTAGCCCGCTTGAAAGTTAATATTTTATGAAGGGCCCCAGGGGCTAGCAATTAGGTACCGCCAAGGAAAGACTGCCAGACACTTAATTAATTAATTTTCCCATTTTCCAAATTTGTATAAGCAATTGCGCATTGTGTCATGCCGCGAAGCGGCGAGAAATTTGCAAGTTTTTCATCGTGGATAGCTGGATTTTGACTGCTGCAAAGGCCATTTTTACAACTGTACGTCCGACCGTTGGGGGGGGGGGGGGTGGAACATAGTATCAGGACCTTTGGGGGCGGGGGCATGATGGCCCCTTTGCCCCCCCCCCCAAACTGGATCCGCCCCTGAACATGTGTGGTTTCAAATTGATCGTGCCTCAATTTAAAAGTGAACTAACAACATTTTCTATTGCAAAAATCAAATTATGGGAAATTAAAAAAGATGTACTAACATATGGTGACACTATCTATCTATCTATCTATCTATCTATCTATCTATCTATCTATCTATCTATCTATCTATCTATCTATCTATCTATCTATCTATCTATCTATCTATCTATCTATCTATCTATCTATCTATCTATCTATCTATCTATCTATCTATCTATCTATCTATCTATCTATCTATCTATCTATCTATCTATCTATCTATCTATCTATCTATCTATCTATCTATCTATCTATCTATCTATCTATCTATCTATCTATCTATCTATCTATCTATCTATCTATCTATCTATCTATCTATCTCTCTCACTATCTATCTCTATCACTATCTCTATCACTATCTCTATCACTATCTCTATCACTATCTCTGGTTTTAATGTTATTTGTAAACAAGTCATAGGGCCAGAAATAAAGTAAGTGCTCCAAGAAGCGTGACAACGTCCCTGATCGGTCAATGAAACAAATCGCATACACTAAATACGTCGCCATCCTTGATCAAGTTAATCCGCAGAATGCATCACGGTTTTCTGAAACGTTTATTGATTGATTATGAATAAACGGTTTAGATAAATGTTTCATGTGTGCATATATATAATATATTAAATACCTGTTTGTTGAAAATTGATGGGATTTTTTTGTTAATAAGTCGTGAACACTAAATAGTTCGCCGTCCGGGCCAAGTTAAACTGCCGATTTTAATGCACTTTTTTCAAATGAGAGTTGATTGTTCATAGAAGTTTGGTACATATTCGCAAAAGATAGAGCGATGAAACATTATATGCCTTCATGATAAATAACAATGTGTAGGCAGGCTAATTTGCGCTGGTTTCGATATGTTATTAAAATATTGGAATACAAAAATGTAATTACAAAATTGCAATTACAAAATTGTTATAACATATTCGAACCTGGCCTAAACTTTACAGCAATTACGGCCACAGGGACCCACGTTTAGAACACCCGCTCGCATTCGCTCCCTGCGCTGTGACCTACGGGGGGGGGAGCTGTCTCCACCCCCGGACCCCCAGACCATCTCGTAGATAAGTCGTAAATAAGTTTTCCGATGTATTTGCGCGGCCCCGCCCCTTGCAATTGTCAAAAATACGGAGATGATGATGATTGGGGTTTAGGGGCGCTCCGACAACGAAGGTCACATGGCGCCCATAAAAATACGGAGAAAAAACGTTCCAACAACACGAACGAACACTGAAGAAAAAAAACGTTCCAACGAGAGAAGAAAAAATGTTCCAACGGATCCACGTACGAACGCTTCCAAATGCGGCCACATCGGCCCCGCCCCTTGCATTGTCAAAATATACGAAGAAAAGCCGTGCCAACAACACGTACGAAGGCTGCAAAAGAAAACGTTCTAACGAAACCGTTCCAACGGATCCCAAAAATATACTGATATAAAGACGTTCCAACAACACGTACGAACGTTGACAAAAAAAAACGTTCATAACAAAACCATTCTAACGGATTCAATTTTTGTTTTCACAAAGCGCTTGTAACATATTTTATGGTTTATCCTGTCTTTGAAATAGGGATGCGTGAAACGTCACAGAAAATTCGAAGTAGAACATAAACAAGTGTTTCATAAACTGGATAGAATCGGATGAAACTTTAACTTCGCATAGATATAAACAACCGTTTTGTCTAACGAAAGGGAATGTTTTCTTGCCTTGCTGATCATTAAATCATATATTTGTATCTAAAGATCCGCCAGAGTTTCAATCGACCTTGCTTCTACCTGACAATTTACAAGTCTGCTAAATTATGGTCTGTTGAAGTATACGCTTGTGTGTATCAAATATAAACGTTTGGCATATTGCTTGATCCAAACTAGCATGTGTTTTCGTGAACGGATACTATTTCCTTTCAAATCCATGTAAGACGAGGCCTTGAAACACAGGCGGCCAGAGCGCCCCTCAGGCGGTCAAAGAGTCCCCCCAGGCGGACAGAGCGCCCCTCTCAGTCGTCCAGAGCGCCCCCACTCAGGTGGCCAGAGCGACCCCTCTCAGGCAGCCAGAGGGCCCTCTTTCAGGCGGCGGCCAGAGCGCCCTTCTCAGGCGACCAGAGCGGCCCTCTCAAGCGGCCAGAGCGCCCCCTCCCAGGCAACCAGAGCACCCCCTCTCAGGTGGCCAGAGCACCCCTTCTCCTCCGGCCAGAGCGCCCCCTCTCAGGTGGCCAGAGCGCCCCCTTTCAAGCAGCCAGAGCACCCCTTCTCAGGCGGCCAGAGCACCCCCACTCAGGTGGCCAGAGCGACCCCTCTCAGGCAGCCAGAGGGCCCTCTTTCAGGCGGCGGCCAGAGCGCCCTTCTCAGGTGGCCAGAGCGCCCTTCTCAGGCGGCCAGAGCGGCCCTCTCAAGCGGCCAGAGCGCCCCCTCCCAGGCAACCAGAGCACCCCCTCTCATGCGGCCAGAGCACCCCTTCTCCTCCGGCCAGAGCGCCCCCTCTCAGGTGGCCAGAGCGCCCCATTTCAAGCAGCCAGAGCACCCATTCTCAGGCGGCCAGAGCGCCTCCTCTCAGGCGGCCCGAGCGCCCTTTCTCAGGCGGCCAGAGCGCCCCCTCTCAGGCGGCCAGAGCGCCCCCTCTCAGGCGACAGAGTGCCCCCTCTCAGGCCAGCAGCCCCTGCCAAACACAAAGCTCCCCTCGGCTGAGTTTGGGGGGTAACTGCCCCCCCCCCCCCTCTTCCGCCGCCACTGCCAGAGCGCCCCCTCAGGCTGCCAGAGCGGCCCTCATGTGGCAAGAGCCCCCCTCATGCGGCCAGAGCGCCCCCTCCGGAAGCCAGAGCCCTCAGGCGGCCAGAGCGCCCCCTCAGGCGGCCAGAGCGCCCCTCAGCCGGCCAGAGCGCCTCCTCAGGCGGCCAGAGCGCCTCCTCAGGCGGCCAGAGAGCATCCCCTCAGGCAGCCAGAGCGGCCCTCGTGTGGCAAGAGCCCCCCTCATGCGGCCAGAGCGCCCCCTCCGGAAGCCAGAGCGCCCCCTGAGGCGGCCAGAGCGCCCCCTCAGGCGGCCAGAGCGCCTCCTCAGGCGGCCAGAAAGCATCCCCTCAGGCGGCCAGAGCGCCCCCTCAGGCGGTAAGAGCGCCTCCCCTATGGCGGCCAGAGTGCCCCTCAGGCTGACAGAGCGCCCCCTCAGGCAGCCAGAACGCCCCTCAGGCAGCCAGAGCGCCCCCTCAGGCAGCCAGAGCGCCCCCTCGGGCAGCCAGAGCGCCCCTCAGGCAGCCAGAGCGCCCGCTCAGGCGGCCAGAGCGCCCCCCTCAGGCAGTCAGAGCGCCCTCAGGCAGCCAGAGCGCTTCCTCAGGCAGCCAGAGAGCATCCCCTCAGGCGGCCAGAGCGCCCCCTCAGGCGGCCAGAGCGCCCCCTCAGGCGGCCAGAGCGCCCCCTCAGGCGGCAAGAGTGCCCCCCCCCCCCCCCCCTAAGGCGGCCAGAGTGCCCCTCAGGCGGACAGAGTGCCCCCTCAGGCGGACAGAGCGCCCCTCAGGCAGCCAGAGCGCCCCCTCAGGCAGCCAGAGCGCCTCCTCAGGCGGACAGAAAGCATCCCCTCAGGCGGCCAGAGCGCCCCCTCAGGCGGCCAGAGCGCCCCCTCAGGCGGTAAGAGCGCCCCCCCCCCCCTATGGCGGCCAGAGTGCCCCTCAGGCTGACAGAGCGCCCCCTCAGGCAGCCAGAACACCCTCAGGCAGCCAGAGCGCCCCCTCAGGCAGCCAGAGCGCCCCCTCGGGCAGCCAGAGCGCCCCTCAGGCAGCCAGAGCGCCCGCTCAGGCGGCCAGAGCGCCCCCCTCAGGCAGTCAGAGCGCCCCTCAGGCAGCCAGAGCGCTCCCTCAGGCAGCCAGAGTGCCTCCTCAGGCGGCCAGAGAGCATCCCCTCAGGCGGCCAGAGCGCCCCCTCAGGCGGCAAGAGTGCCCCCCCCCCCCCTAGGCGGCCAGAGTGCCCCTCAGGCGGACAAAGTGCCCCCTCAGGCGGACAGAGCGCCCCCTCAGGCAGCCAGAGCGCCCTCCTCAGACAGCCAGAGCGCGCCCCTCAGACAGCCAGAGCGCCCCCTCAGGCGGACAGAGCGCCCCCTCAGGCGGACAGAGCGCCCCCTCAGGCGGACAGAGCGCCCCCTCAGGCAGCCAGAGATGTCACAGATTTTTTCACACTAGGAGGGGGAAACTGCCCATACTCTGAACACTTCCTACCTATGCACATTGTCATGATACTCATGATGTTACAGGTCAGTATTGTGAGGAGAGAGCTAGAGCATGACAATGTTCTGGTTCTTGTTCAGGGCTAGGAAGGGTTCAGTTCAGTTTACCCCACTCGTAAGTAGGAAATACTGACACATAGCATTAGGAATAAGCATGAAGATTTTGGCAATAGTGACTTTGGTGTGAGGGCAGTGCACATAGGCATAGGAACAGGGGACGGGGGGCCATAGTTCCTGCGTCCCTGACAGTGCATCCTTCCTTCATTATCTTAATAATTGCAAATAAGCCCAAAAATTGAGGCAGCTCACCTAGTCACCTGAAGAGTGGACTCACACACTATGGTTATCAGCTCAAGCTTGGCCAGAATGTAGGCCATAGGCAGATAGGGAATTGCTCAATGTGATACGGGGAATGCAATCTAATTATTAATATTTACGGCATTTGTTGATTCCAAAATAATTGAAAACACAGACAGGAACACCACAATGTTGACAAAAAATCAAGGTTTGATAATCAAGGTTGTCATAATCCGGTTTGGGATTTCTACCATAGGGCATTTAGTGTGGTAGTTTGTGCTGCCAGATACCCGATATCCTACCTATGTGGTGAAAACAACTGTTCAGAATCTATTACAAGCAAACTTGCTGTGTAATCTTCCATTCTAGAGATTTGAAGGGGTGGGAGGTGAAGACGTAAAGGGCATGGGAACAGGATGTGAACGGTTGTGTGGAAAAGTACAAAAGATGGATTGTAAT